>PVJL010000125.1:0-202475 GCA_004026885.1 Lyroderma lyra
CTTACACCTGGGTTGACCTGAGGTCATCCTATCAATAAGGGTGGAAGCGTACAGCCTGCATAATAGGCAGCACAACAATAGTAGGAGCTCCCTTCCTTGTGAGTGTATTAAGTGACTAGTACTAGTAACTCGTAGTGGTTAAGGGCAAGGGCTCTGGGTCCAGGCTGCTAAGTTAGAGCCTGGCTCCTCCGTATGAGACTTCAGGTAATTTGAACTCTCTGGGCCTCACTTACTTTGCCTGTAAAGTGGGGCTAACAGTGGTTTGTCTAAGCACATGCCTGTCATCTCTCTGCTGTACCCATCATCTCCCAGAGGTACACAGATGGTCCACAGCCTGGTTCAGTGTGCCCATCACACATGGTTGTAACCCAGACTTCCAGTGGGTGGCCCTAGAGGCCTGCCTGCGACTCTGAACTCAATTCTCCTGAGTGTGGCCTCTGGGTGAAAATGTGTATGTTCTAAAAGAGTCATTTCCAAACTCCTTTAGTAGTATTTTGCAACCTGTATTTATATGGCCATATTTTGGATAAATTGATGTCCCTAAACTATAACTTCATTTTTCACTTTTCAATCAGCTGTTTTGATACCTAGTAGACACAACCACATCCATCTAATGGAAATACACATGGATCTCAGAAAAGCACAACCAATGGCTTTGAAAATGAAAGATTAATATTAAATTACTCTGTAAAGGTAATTAAGAAAGGTTTTGTATAATAAATGAATTCCTCATTGGCTGTGGAAACTGGGTGTTTACAAAATCTTGGGTCTTAGGGATAAGGGGGGAAAACAAGAGAAAAACATTGAACTGTGTTTGGAAATTTTTGTACCAAGGGCCGCCCCACCTTCCCGGTGAGTACTGCGTCGCTTGGCACGAAGGTTAAAGCCCCACGGAGTTGTCATTTGGAGGCGGAGCAGAAGTAGACCTTCTTTGCCTCATACCTACAAACCACTTGGGGTCTGTGGTTTGTGGTAGCATCAGGAAAGTTTCTACTGAAGCCTTGAGCAAAAGTTTCAAATAATCAAACTATACCAAAGCTCGGTTTGAAAAGCGCAAACCAGAGAAACAGCGAGAAGAGTTGCAGATGAATAAAAATAGATGTGGGTCAGGCAGAAACATGGAGATGAGAGCTCGTGGGCTGCAGAAGCCAGTACATCGTGTCTTGTTCTGTTCTGTTCTTTCAGCCACCACGTTTACCCAGGCAATGAAAAGGAAAGAGCAGGAGAGAGACAGGGTAGGTGAGGAAAGCTGCTTAAGCAAGAGCAGACTCCGACTGTCACAAACACAGACACCAGGTTTCAGCAGTTCCTGGGGAGGGAAGGCGGCTCAGTTGGGAGAGCAGATTTGGAGCTGACGACGAGATGGGAAGCACACATTTTTCCTGCTGGCTTCTGTGCAAGGCAATGCTACCCAGCACCAAGGATGCCCCTGGGGACTAGCACAGCATCTGTGATGAAATCTTTGAAGAACATATCCTCCCACTACTGCAACTCAAGGCCCAATCCGCCAAAAGAATCAAACCTACTTTCTAAACGGGGGGTCTGAGGTGACCTTGTAGTTGGAAGAGCTCCACTCTATACTTGGAAACTCTTTAACTCAGCAGTGTCCAACCTTTTGGCTTCCCTGGGCCACATTGGAAGAATTGTCTTGGGCCACACATAAAAGACACTAACGATAGCTGATGAGCTTAAAAACAAAATTGTAAAAAAATCTCATCATGTTTTAAGAAAGTTTATGAATTTGTGTTGGGCTGCATTCCAAGCTGTGCTGGGCTGCTTGCAGCCTGCGGGCTGCAGGTTGGACATGCTTGCTTTAACTCATAAGGAAAACTGGCTCCAGGATCTCCAGGCACCATTCACTCACAGGAAGTGAGCAGGAGCCTCCATCCCAGTGCATCACTCCCAGCCTTCGAAGAAGTGTTGAGTCTCAGGGCAAGTGGAATGGCTCGTTTACCCCCACAGGTCTGAGTTTCCCTTAGAATGAATGAGCTGCTCTGGGCCAGCCTAGACCAACCAGTAGGCTAGGGGAGCACAGGAGCCAAAACCATCCTTGGAGTTTGTGTCTCAAAGATGCTTCTTTGAAAAGAGCCATAATTTTTGAAGCTCACTTGAGTCAGTGGGCCCCGCCGATTTGATTGCTATGTAAAGGGAAGACTACGGCTAATGGTAGGTCCTACATAATTGTTAGGAGAGAAGATCCATTAGGAGAAAAGCTAAGGGACTCAGATAACTCCAAGAAATTAGGTTTTTGTGTGTTTTTTTAATAGTATTTTTTTTCCTTTGTATTGTTAAGTTTATTGGGGTGACATTGATTAGTAAAAATCCCATAGGTTCCAGGTGTACAATTCTACAGTACATCAGGTATGTGTTATGTTATGAGCTCACCACCCAGAGTCAGTTCTCTTTCTATCACCATATATTTGAGTCCCCCTCTCTCCTCTCCCACCCCACCAGGCCCTCAGATAACCACTAACCACTAAACCAGCAGTTCTCAACCTGTGGGTTGTGACCCCGTTGGGGGTCCAACAACCCTTTCACAGGAGTCGCCTAAGACCATCGGAAAACATGTATCATATACTTACATTAAGATTCATAACTACAAAATTACAGTTATGAAGCAGCAACGAAAATAATTTTATGGGAGTCACCACACCATGAGGAACTGTATTAAAGGGTCGTGGCATTAGGAGGGTTGAGAACCACTGGTTTAGTGGTTAGTTAGTGACTAAACTATTGATTGTGTTCATGAGTCTGTTGCTTTGTTGCTTTCAACTTTGTGTTCTACAAATATGCGAAAGCATATGGTTCTTCATCTTCTTTGGCTGACTTATTTCACTTTGCATGATGGTCTCAAGGTCCATCCAGGTTTTTCTAAACAGCCCTATTTCATCTTTTCTAATGGCTGAGTAATATTCCATTGTGCATGTGTACCAAAGCTCCTTTAGCTAGTCACCTACCAAAGGACCCTTGGGCTGTTTCTGTGATTTGGCCACTGTGAGTAGATACATACATTAGGGTGTATATATCTTTGCAGAATAAGGAAACAAGTTTTTGTCATTTGAAAACTTAAAATTCTAACTGTACACATAGATCTTATCTCTCCTCAGCGAGGCTTTATGGGTGTGTCCCAAAATAATATGTGTAAGAGGTAAAGAATTTAGTTTAGTAGACACACATCCAGTCATACAACAGCTCACAATTCATAGGCAGTGCCTCGTGATCTTTTACCCAGAGAGCAAACAGGGATGAGAGAGTTTGCAATCTTTGGGGTCTAGAGTCGTGAGTATGAGTGTTGAAAAGATTACAGAAGTTTTATAGAATGACATTGTGGGGTTTCTGAGATATACAAGCAAAAGCTATATGTGAGGGATTAAAAAAAAAAACCAAACCAAAATTATCTTCTGGAGGGTGGGCCCCTTGTCGTGCAGGCTTCCCCCGCTTGGTCTACCAGCTGGCGTTGTTGTAAGAGGCTGTGTTCAGCTTCAGTGGAGACTCAACACGTTTGCCCATTTCATGATGGGTGGTTTACACGAACAATGTGCAGCATGACAACGCACCTGCCCACGTCTTGCTGAGTATTCAGCAGTTTTTGACCCAAAACGACACGACCCTCATGCCTCACCCTTCCTATTCACCTGATCTCACTCCAAGAGACTTATTTTTGTTGCCCTGGATGAAAAACGTTCTCAAAGGGAAATGTTTAGCTGATGTGGAAGAAGTGAAACAAAAAACAGCAGACGCACGAAGAGGCGTAAAAACCAACGAGTTCAAAAACTGTTTTGAGCAGTGGAAAAAGCATCTCGATTAGGCATGTTGCATGAGATGGAGAGTACTTTGAAGGTGATTGAAGTTTAGACATGTAAGAATAAATACAAATTTTTAAATAAATAAATTCTGGGGGATTTTGGGTCTCCTCTTGTACATGCTTTAAAAAATTACTTTCTGTTGCTTCATGCTTTTTGAATGCAGCACCTTGTGCAAATCGAATTGCATGAAGCCCCTGGTTATATTTGGGTTTCAAGTATTTCTTCTAAAATGGTTGAAACAGTTCAAATTAAAAGGATTCCTACACCCCTCTCACAAGGTATCTTTCCCTGATATCCCCATATCCGATCTCCCCAGACCTTCCAGCCCTTTCCTGCAATTCATCTCGAGGCTCTTCTTGGTTTACTGACTTTAGTAATGCTTTCCACACCCCCTGCAAATGTGACACCCCTCCTCAGTGTCTGTGCACACCAGCTCTGGGAGAGACCCCCACCCCGCACTTGGGAGGATATTGGGGAACATCCCCGGACAAAGACTGTAAGGGAGACCTTTCCCAACAAATACCATGATGAACATCTTGCCTTGTGAACAGGGTGAATGAGCACCATTAGAATGATAAAAATGTTGTAAAGATGGCATGCAGTATTTTGAATAAAGGAAATAGATCAGAACAGTTACTTAGGATGGGGGTTCTCTTAATATTATTAAACTTGGTTATGTTAAAAAAGGTAACATAGTTAAATCAATAAGAAGTATGTCCCTACTTTCAACGAGTTAAAACATACTAGAAATTATCCTCAGTGACAGAGTGGGGGAGTGGGTGAACTTGCTCATGATTGTCAAGTTAGGGCTGCAACCTGGTCCCCTTCTCCTAGTACTCGAGGAGCCTGTCTCTCGAGCAGAGGACCCTCTATTGGGTGTCACAAGGCACTTTAGGAGGGGACCACACTGATTCAGATTGGAAACTCTGCACCTATCACAGTCCATAGTCCATAGGAACATTTAGTAAATGTTAGCTGAAGGAGTCAATAAAACTACCAAGGTCCTTAAACATTGGAGAATTGTCTTGAAAGTTTTTATTTTATTTTAAAATTTTATCCATTCACACATAAAATATTTGATTCGGGTCAAAAACTAATTCTACATGTTTAGGTAAACACCACTGTTTGGATCTCTGGGCTTTAAATTCAAAGCGTGATTTGTGCAAATGGCTGGGTGTCTGTGATGGAATAAGAGCCATTTCCTTTATGGTATTTGGCATCTCCAAATTTTCAAAATTGTGATTTATGGTTCCCCCTTGTTTCTGTTTAAAAATGAAATGTGTGCGTGTTGGTGGCGGGGGAGGGTGGTCAACAAGAAATGACAGCAGCAAACACACCAATGAAAACCCCGCTTTGATGAGGCTGTCAGCGCGGGGACGCGTGTGCCATCCAGGGCCCAAGTGATGCTCACTACAATCACAGCCATTTTTGATGCACTTGCCAATGTTTGTGGCATTTTTACTTTAAAGATGTAACAGATTGCTCCAAAATAAATAATTGACGCCTAATATTTCAAAAGAGTCCAAGCACTTGCATCTTTCACTTTTGGCTTCTCTTCTGGGACTCGGCTGTGCCCAACAGAAGCAACCCTCGTGTCTGTATAACACGCCATGTGGAGGGTTGTTTTCCCACTTTGTTTTTTCAGAGCTGAATCTATTTTTCACCATTATGTTCCAAATATCCTAAGTTCTATCACTGTTCAGCACTGAAGCGATAACTCCCCTCATACAGGAAAAAAGGGAGTGAACTTCACAGCATCCAGCGTGTGAGCTTGTGGGAGGGGAGCTTGGAAGGCATGCCGAGAGGATTCTGGGGTGAGAACTTATTTCGAGTTCCACGGGATCTGTGCAATTCCCATGCTGATTCATGTTTGGGCTCCACGCCATGAACAACGGCCCAAATTTTGTACACAGTGTCCTCAGTTTAACTTAAAATAGCTTCAGACTCAGCAAACGAACTTCACACAAGCTGACCGTCCTCAATCGGTTATCGGGGTTCTCACCGATTGTTTGTCTTTCTAGTAAATCTAAGAGACAAGAAACATGTTTCTAAAAAATCCAAAGTACCTCTTGATGCTCTTCTGTACTTCCTCAATGTGCACGAATGGCTTTTATAAACAGAAAACGGAGATAAACTATAGAAAGAGCCGAACACTGAACTGACAGGTGTGTGTTCTATTGACCCAGGCAGGCATTGTGAGGTCCATCAGATGATCGGGAACTACATGTGGGACCCCAACACCAACAAGTCATTTGACATAGGGGTCAACAGAGACAGCCTGATGCCGCTCTGGTGGAATGGATCGGAACCTCTGTGGATCACCCTGACTAAGGCCAAGAGGAGGGTCTACATGTACTACTGGCCAGGTGAGTACATCCAGGCCCTTCCAACTTTGCAAATCTCCAAACACCGTGGAGTCGCTGAGGACAAAGGGTATAGATGTCGTATCTGAAGACCAAGCCAGGGTTTGGAAAATGGGATCTTTATTCAAGAAATAACTCTTATGAGCATGTTGTTTTTTTTAAAAAAAAACTTTGCTTTCAATTCTCTAACATCAGACCAGACACAATACCATTTCTTGATTCCCTTGGTACGACAATGTTGTTGCTGGATGTCCTACTTTGTCATGTGCAAAAGTTTAGATACACAGGAGACATAAATCATAGGACACTTATTTGCTTTATAAAAGAATTTGGCATACCAGTTTTATACATTTTGAGCCCCCCTACACAATACTGAAAAGAGGATCAAAGCACTTACAACTTCTTGGGGATGTATTAAATGAAGTCCCCTTGTACATATTAATGTTCCTCCTGTACTTCGTAGGTCAATGAGAAAGTAGATTACTTAGTGAAATGAGGCAAGTGCCCTTGAGAATGGCCCTGGAGAAGTCTTCAGGATTCTCTCATCTTGGCTGTTGAAAACCTTTCATTAAGGATGAGAAGATTCAGTAATAAGAAAATAATCAACTTTCTATTATCTTCCCATTGGTAGGAGTCACTCTTAGGTTCGTGGGCAATTTGGCCTTTGCATGCACGTGGCTGTAGACACTTTTCCCTCATTGTTTATGGTGTATATTGGTGACTGCCATCTGGAAGACACTCTCGGGGAGCTCTAGAAGAGGTGAGGGATAAATAGGGAGGAGCAGCTGAGAGACCCTCCCTGGCCTGGGTGGGAGGGCGGCAGCAGCCTGACAGAATTGTGAGAGCATGGTTGGTCGTGGGGGACAGTGGCAGTCGGGGGCTGGGAGAGGGGAAGAAAGGATGAGTAAGTCAAGGCTGAATCACAGATGGCCCGCCCTGAGCACGTGGGCCTTCAGCACGGGCCTGGACGATGCTGGTTGGAGGTGGTCACAGGAGGAGCTGCTCAGGGCACTCAAGGCTACCCCAGCTTTCAGAGGCGTGTGGAGCACAGACAGAAGGAGACCTGGACAGCCATGCCGTGGGGAGGGCCCTGAAGCTGCCATGGAGCAGAGACTGGCATGCGTAGGTGAGCCTGTGAAGGCCGGTGCAGGCTGCATTAATTTAAAATGGAGCAAAAGAACAGACAGGCAAAGGCTGGCTCTGCCGGCAAATACAGTTTCAGGAGAAGTGCTGGAGTTTCCTCAGGAGACACCTGGGGTTCTCTCCCTAGCAGCTACCTTGGCTGATAGAAGAAGCTTTCGGGCAAAGGAGAGGTTTCAGAGAACTCCATTACCTTAAATGGAGTTTTTCCACAGAGTTGGGCGTGAGATCAAGGAAACTAGACAGTCGGCCAAGATGATCAGACTTGCTAGAGGAGCCAAGCTCCCAATTCGGCTCAATGAGATAAGATCTAAACTAAAGCCAAAAGATGTTGCTGCACTTCGAGATCATTCTCAGAAATCATTATCAACAAATACAAGGGTTCACATGCACAGGCATAGGAGAGGGGACCTGCTGGACATGCTGCCTCAGGGACACCCTTAAAACGAATCGAAGGCCAATCAAATGAATATTGCCCCAATGCCATAGGGCCATATTCCATGGTATCTGGTTAATTTAACTTTCTATGACTTGGAACGTAACCCTTCATGCTCTAAAAAGCTCTTCCCCAACCCATAACCTCTCCCCAACTCCCTGCATGCCTCCTCTCCACATGACCTGCTGCCGATAGCCTTTTGGGTAACCATGAATGTTAAAGCTCATGGAAAGATGAGGGGAGATTCTAAAGGGGAGCAGTTGCTGTATTTCAGACTCTTCTTGCAGAGCAATTACAGAGCATTATTTTTTAACTTATTTCAGAACATCAGGCTCTTTAATTATAATAAACAACTTGAATATATATCATTTACTGTCTAAATAATCTCAAAGCTAATTTGCATGTAAAATATCTTTTTGCTCCTCCAAAACAGCTCCTTAAGGACAAGAAAGGGCCCATCACTTCCTTTGATTTGCAGTTCAACAGCTAATGTGATGCGATACCTTAAGTTCAGGTTATAGTGTTAACTATCAGGAGGAAAGAAGCTGAAAAGATCGCCTCCTAGAATTTCGTCAGTGACCTAAATAACGATCTGGCCATGTTGAAGTCTTGATAGAAGTTAGATGAAAAGTCTCTTGTTTCTTAGACACTGTCCAGTCCTTCTAAACTGCAGACACAAATACAGGCTCTCTGAGAGCTAGTGATCTCTGGAGGCCCCACTGCCCAGCCCAGCCCGGAGTGCTCTGGCACCTCCCAAACTTGTTGGTTGACAGCTGAGGGATTAAGGGCCATGCCTTCTTTTCTCCCTTCACCTTGGTCCCCTCCAGTCACAACTAATAGCCCAGTGAGTGTTCGTTTGTCTCAGGAAGATTAAGTGAAGTGCAGTGGCATTTCTTCTAAACATGACTTGATTTTATTTTTCTTCTCAAATCCTCCTCTTCCTTCTCCACTCCCCACAGGACATTGTGCAGACCTCTCCACGAGGCCTGGAAAATCTTCATTGCTCCAGTGATCTGTGTTATGACACTTTGAGTCTCGCCATTAAGTCAATATTTAGAAGTGCAATTTAGAAATGGCAGTAGTTCAAGTCTTCCTGTCAGGTAGATAAAGCAGCAGACTGAAAAATTGATCAGTGGTGAAGCGTCCAAAATACCGCACCTCAAGTCCTGAGAATTTAATATTGTAAACAGACCCTTTATTACTCCACCCAATGGTGCCATTGAGCTATGCTGGGAGAACTGTGCCTCAGGAAATTATCCCAGGCCCTAAATCAAATATATATATATATATATATATATATACACACACACACACACACACACACACATACATACACACAGATATTTGGTGTGTGTGGGGGGGAAGACTCAAAGAAATCAACCAGGAACTGCATAACTTAGAACCTAGTAGTGTCCTGTAAAGGATAAGAGCAGAGTGTGTGTCCTTCATTGATTTTATTCCCCTAACCCATCTCTCTGGTTTGAGGTCAAAATAATTTTATGGAGGTGGGGAAAGGAAGAGGCTCCAGTTTTTGCTTCACACTGAGGGTAACCCAAAGGAGAAAAGAATCTCTTTTCAGATGATTAGTGCTGCCTTACACAGTAGTAGCAGTTTTTAATTTTATTCTTATAGCTATCATGAAATACAAAAAAGCAAAAAAAATATTGCAAACTTTTAGGAGTCAGTGGTCATAACTCTTTGGAGTAAGTGTGTGAAGACTCTAAGTTCTGTATCTTCATTTTTCAGGGTTAACTTCTCCTACCACCAACTGGAGAGGG
Source organism: Lyroderma lyra (assembly GCA_004026885.1). Taxonomy (NCBI): domain Eukaryota; kingdom Metazoa; phylum Chordata; class Mammalia; order Chiroptera; family Megadermatidae; genus Lyroderma; species Lyroderma lyra. The sequence goes on from PVJL010000125.1 coordinate 9,524, forward strand.
AGAACTTAGGGGCTTGGCGGCAACCAATAATATGTTGCTGGGATGGTGTTGGGTGTGGTTCTGGGCTCCTCTACTGACCTCTTCTTGTCCTGAGCAGGTCTTCAGGTAAATAAGACACCTTCTATGTAGGGAAAGACACATTCCTAGCTGGTTTCCCCTCCCCCACATTCCTGAGGTGGGCTGAGTGGGGAGTTAATGGTGGGTATCTGACTCAACTCATGTAAAGTTCTGGTTGTTATAATCAAGGTGATTTCACAGGGATAAGTACGGAGGCACACATGGGCTATTGAGCAAGAGTTGTGGGTCGTTCACAGAATCTTCCCCTTTCCAGCCATGGTGGGTCGCTAACAACCTTCTACTGGGCTGAACTTGGATGACTATGCTTAGGCACAGAGAAAATTAGGAGCCCAACATCAATCGTGCAAATGTGTGAGTTTGACTATGTATGTGACTTCAAAGATCTAGATAAAAACTGTAATTTTTTAAGGCAAACATCTGACATTGCAAATACAAGGGATCCAGATTTTCATTAAATTTTCTAATAATATCACCAATTTAGCATTAGAGTTCAAGATGTATGTAATTTTAGAACCAGCAGAGGACTTGGTATATATTCATAGTTCGCTAATTCCTACACTTGTAACTCTAGAACTCTTTAGAAAACTATGGATTCCCTTGGCAGAAAAACATACCCGTACAAACTACACTCACAATTTTGTGCTCATGTAATACAAGAGATTACAATGATGAGGACTGACAAATGGTCTTTGACATGGCAACACATATATAATTGATCTATTTATTTTTAATGTGAAGGAAACATGGGTTAAAAATTCACCAAAGTAACAAAGAAATCCCAAACTCCTGTCATTAATATCTAACAAGAGTAGAGTTGGGTCAAAATTCTCTAAGACCAGCGTGAAATGACTCATCTTGGGTCATTTCCTTTATTTGTCAGTAACTTTGGTAAACTCTGCATCCCATTGTTGTCTGTGTGTGTCAGCAAGAAAAAGCTTACAAATTCACCTTTCAAGTTTTAGGTTGTCTCAAAAAAGTGAGTGTCAAAGGCACTCTACAGTATTTCTGGGCATCCGCCATCTCTGCTGCAGACAACGAAGGAGGCGTTGCCTGTCTGGGTTGCTGCCTACGGAAGCCATTCCTCCAGCATTCGAAAATTTTCACAGCTGTCCAGCCCCTTCCAATCTCCTTCTGTAGGACGGTATCTTGGCCAAAAGCTCTCATCGTTTCTGGGTAGCACCCATTATGATGATTAGAAAGCCTTGAGGAGAAATCCAGGAATGAATTTCCATTCTTCACAAATCATGGCAAATCTGTTTCTCCATAAAATATCTTAAAAGGGTATGACTCAAGGCCCAAGAATAGGTTCTCAGGAGACAACTGTGAGCAAAACCAGACACAGGCTCTTCTCATCCCATCACCCCCTTGCCCTCAGAACTTACCATTCAGTTAAGGAGACAGATGATAATCTGATACTAGCCCAAATAAATGTAAACATGCACTTGTTAAAAGTATTCATAATAAAAAAGCACACTGCATTATGAGATCTCATAAGGGATCTGGTTTTTCATCTGAGGGTGTGACGTGAGTTCCCACCTGAGAGGAGGGTAAGGTGGGGGAGTAAGAGTGGGAAGTTGGTGGGAGAGAGCACCCAGATGGAGGAGACAGCATGTGTTAAAGTCCTGGAAGGGATGGGAGAAGCATGGAAGGCTCAAGAAATGAGATCAGAGGATGGATGTGGTGTGGATGAGGTGGAGGGAAGCTAAGGCCAGGCTAGGCTCTATGGTTCAAGCTGAAGAATTTATTTCTCTCCTGAGAGGAATAAGAAGTCATTGGAAGGTATGAGGGAGGAAGGTGACAGTATCATACTTGCATTTTGATAAGATGACTCTGGCTTCAACATGGAGAACGGAATGAAGACATCCACAGTGGATGGACAAAGGGGTGACCAACCAATCAAGAGTTATCTCACAGACATAGGAAAGAGGCGAGAGTAGCTCGGACTAGTGTAATAGAAGTGGTGTGAGCAGCAATAATGGATTGTGGACACATTCAGGAATTAAAATTTTCAGGACCTGGTGGTGGATTGGATTTGGGATTAAGAAATTGAGCCAAAGCTGGGGAGAGTCTAGTGCTGCTGTAGTGCTGGCCTTCCCAGGTTTGTCGGAAACTCCCCAGAGCATAGTGGAGGAGAAGGGGTCCCCAGGGACAGGTCTGGACCAAGTGAACAAAGTTGGTGACCCTTTATTTCATCAGTAGACAATGAGAGAATGCTGGAGTCTGGGCTCTTATTGGTTGAGGGCAGTCTTGCATCCATTCCTCCTACGCTTGTGCCACAGTCTTGGTTGGTGCCAAGCACCTCCTTTTAGGTCAGTGGACAGGTGGGCTCAGATGCCTCTGCTGTGCCTTTATTCCCCAGCTGGGCTGGCGGGCCACCAGCTGTCTGATCCAGCATGTACCGGAGGAATCTGTGCTGTGTTGCAACACAACAGTGGCACCTCCACCCCATCAGAACCCTTTGTGTGCAGAGAGTTCTGTCCCCTCCTGTTCTCCCTGCTGTGTTTCCAGAACTTCCCTGGAGCACTTAAGGAACCTGAGAGAAATTTAAATAAATGAGCCAAAATGTGACTGCCAGACCAATTCAGTCATTTCCTTGATGGGCAGTTGCTTAATTCTTCTGTGCTCCAGTTTCATTCTTTGTCCAATAGGGATAACCATATATACCTCTCAGGCTTGCTGGGCATGTGAAATGAGATAAGATATGTAGAGTATTTGACCAGAGTATATGTTCAATTCATTCCCAGCCCCCAGATTCTAAAATGGGAATTTCAGCCTGTGCCCATTTTCATGAGTCACACAAGGGGAATGCTCTGACCCAGGTCACTCTTGGCCAAAAATAGCAATTCTTGAATTCACACCAAGAATTCAAGTGTACACTTGCAGCAAAATCACAGAGTGAAACATAAGCCCTGTTTTAAGTCACCAAGAGAATTCTGGGATAGGCCATCAGGGATAATAAAGGACAGGAAGCGGGTGCTGGCAGGAAAGGGATGGACCGAGGGTGCTGGCCATTGGGTCTTGATAGGCTGACCAGATGTACCATTGTAAATGGGACAGAAAACAATGGTATTGTCCTGTTTTAAATGGTACATGTGGTCAACCTACTTACACCTTGAATTTAGCCCAGTGAGACAAGGTCAGCCTAGACATTGGAGAAGGGAAGGAGGACAAAGACTGGCTTTTTGATGTCTCAGGGATGGGGCAGAAACCGTGGACAGGGTGAGCCACACACATGACTACATGCAAAGGTGGAGCTTAACACTTAGCCATGTGGCTACTGAACTGGACCCTGGTTGTTGGCCTAAGGATTGCAGAGACATGGCTATTCAGTAACCACATACACAATACTCACTCCCAGTCCCAGCCATCTCTGGGAGTCACAAGGGGGAAAGGACTGTAAGACTTGGAGATCACAGGCTTAGATTTGAGAGGCTAGGGGATGGGGAGTAACTGAATAGGTCTAGCAAACAGCTACAGGCTGAACTAGGCAGTGAAAGGCTGTTGGCTTCTTATATTCTCAAGTTGGCCCAGTCTGTTGTGATCCAAATACCAGGAAACCACATGCTTGGAGAAAGCTTTTGTTGGGAAGACCATGTGGTGTAGAGGTCATGATGGCTTCTGGTGGGGGGAACCTATTGTCACTGTAATCGTGTCATTATTTGCAAGGTTTAGATGACCTTGAGGCATGAGTCTTAGCCCAAATGCATATATGAGGAGGGGCCCAGGGGCATTATTCCAGTAGAGGTGATTCATTCCTCACCTGGTCCCACTTGGGAGGAAGGCAGGTCCCAACTCTGGGCCAGAGATCGCCCCCCATCTAAAGCTAACGAGCAGATGCAGAGATGAAAACTCCACCTTTGGCCTCATTATGTCTTGCTGTAGTATCACCATTGCCTTCCTAAGAGACTCAGCCTGGGATGGCCATATATTCCTTCTCATCCTGGTTTCCTATTAGTTACTCCTGATGCCCAGTGATTCTTTTTCACTTGAGTTTTTGAAATTGCTCTGATGGATGAATCACTTCTCATCTCCTTTGTCTCCCAGGCTTGCTCTCTGCTCCTACACACAAGGCCAGGCTTCTGTGGAGTCCTGTGCTCAGGCCAGCTCACAACCCTCTTTCTACATCAGAAGAGAGACACTGCCTGAGGCCTCCCAGCCCTGTGGGCCAGGCCAACCCTGGGGAATGGTCTCTGAGATCAAAGGCCCCATCTTCCCCAAGGACTTGTTTCCACAAGTTCCTGTGCCTCAGATGCAGTTTGCTGGAGAAGGTTACATGTTTCTAAGTGAGTTAATTGGCTTAGCTGTTTTAATAAGCTCTCTTGAGACATGTATTCAACAGTTGTACACCTGCCTCCTATCACATAAAATGCAACTCACAGGGGTTATTGTTATAAGATGTGTCAAAGTTGGCAGGCAGAGCTGTGCTTGGAAGCAAGACCTGTGTGCTCTAGGAAGTCGGAGAAATGTGATTTTTATGGACTCAACTTGGTGGTCCTTGGAGAGAGTTGCCAGGAAGCAAGGATCATGCAGGAAGGCAGTGTGCATTATGGGAAAGGACCGGAGCTGGGACAGCCGGGTCCTAGCTGGCAGGGAGACCTTAGGACATTCACTTCTTCCATCTGAGGGCTTTGTCTTCTCACCTGTAAAATAAGGGCGTTTGATGTAAGCCTGGCATGAAGGGCTGTGAAAGCTGCGCGTTGTGCGATGGGGCATTGATGTCTCACATCGTAGACATCATAGATTTGCATGTTTATTGCAACAATATTTTAGCCCACAGCAGTCAAGTGTTGTGGCGAAGTATGTATGCTACAATACTTTTCTTTTTCTTTTTTATTTCTTTTTATATTTTAATTTCATTTCATTTACTTATTTAAATACTTTTCTGATGATGGAAGTTAAGTGTTTTTCTAAGAAATGCCTTTTCCCCCCAACAAAGGTGCTTGGGCTTAGTGGTGGCCCTCTCTGGTTGGCCTTAAACTTCCTCTAACTCTACATTTTCTACTCAAGATATATTTGTGCGGTTGTAGAAGCAGATACCCAGCCTGCAGTGAGAATACGTAGCCGGAAGGTGTGCTCTAGACAGAGATAAGATGAGGTCCTGAAAAATGCACCCTTACTAAGGGCAAGTCCCTTCATATTTCTGGGGAACGATGAGGAAACCAGATAGGGTAAAGACAAAATATGCCCAAGTGATTGTGAAACCAGAAATGCACTCCGACGTTCTTGTTTGATCTTTGAAACCATGAGATCCAGGCCATTGCCTTTGTTTCCCCACAGATCCCTATGCAGAGATCCAGAAGCCCCTGCTTTCCTCGGGCACATTGCAGTGACTTGCAGTGACCTCGGCTGATCAGATTCCATGTTCCCTATGAAGCCGTACAAAGGCCTGGAGGCCGTGGCCCAGAGGTTGAGCAATGTGCCCACGCTTGCAGATTGAACCCGTGGTAGATCTAGAAAAGGGCCCACAGACACCTGAGTAGAGAACTATCTTGTGGGATCCACGTAACACTCACCTCCAGTCTGCTGATTTCCATCAGAAAAAGAAAACAAAACAAAGTAACCACGCTTGTTCACCTAGGAAAATTAGCCTTGCTCCCTCTGAAGCTACCAGTTCCACTAATTCCATGTTCCATTGCACGGTGGCTCACTTCTGGCTGGTTGTCTTTCTTGTCAACCATTTATTCATTCTGGGTTACCAGATTAGAGGGAGGGTGAGTATTTTTGCCTTTTAAGATTTCATCAAGGAGAGACCTTTCAGGACCGACAGAGCAGAAGGAGTGCACTTGCCCCTGTTTCTGTCCATTTGTATACTAGTCTAATCCTTTCTCAGGGGCACATGGGGATACATAGCTTCTCTCCACCATAACCGTGTCTGTGGGACTTGCATTCAGGGCATCTCTGATCGGTGGAGATATGACCTTCTCACCCCATCCTCTGACTACCTGATTATCTGAATAGATAGTAAATCATAATGCCCCATTTGCTTTGCTATGAAGGTTCTTCCTCTCTCTGCTCTGCTTACAGAGCTTCAGCTGTGGGACAACGCTGAGGAGAATAAACCACACCACTTTATGTCCAGCTGCTCTCTGGACATTACAGTTTTCATGGAGTGGAGCTACTGTGGCCTAGTTTTCTATTTGGGAGGTCTTTACACTGGCTTCCCAAGAATTTCCAAAACCAAGATTAGTTTTAAGGGAATCAATCCTAAGCCTCAACTTCCATATGCACTTGAAAATTGTCTTGATGAAAAACATGCTCTTTTCCTACTTTGCAAAAGAGAAGAATAGCCCCCAGTCATCGAGTACCTTACTGAGCTGTATTGCCACAGTATATAAAAGCCTTCCAGAACCAAACAAAAGGACAGTTCAAAATATTGGTGTAAGTGTTGAGCAAGTGAATAAATCTAGTAATAAAAATAGCAAAACTTAAAAAAATCAAGTACTTTTTAATCCTTGCTTTTAAGTTTTTAAGAAAGACTTAATTGAGTTGTCAGTTAAAACATTATTTAAAAATTTATAATAATCACAAAGTCAACGTTGGCATACAAAGAAGCACTTCAAAGAATCAAATGACATTGGTACAGCAAACTATTTCAATTTCCTGCTACTTATTTATGTAAACAGCTTTCTTAACACTTACATTTAACAAATAAGAATAGACTGGATCTTGAATATGTCTCAGTGTAGAGATCAGTCATATTCATCCATGGATAGATGAATGAATTTTTAAAAGCACTCCTGTTTCTTTCATTATGAGAGGCATTTTGAATAAAATGTAGCTTTTTATGTTTGATGATTATTTATTAAAATTGGGGGTTTTACTTGATACAATGACAGGCTTAGTGGTTTTGCAACAACTCTGTTCAGCAACAACTAGCCAATCAGCTGGACTACGTATATGTGTGCATATGTGCATATGTAGATCAGAGACATACCAAGACCTAGAGAAAGAAGTATATCGGGCGATTGGTGCCATGTCTCCCCTCCAGTCAAACACTAATTTTAAAAGCAGCAATTGAGACACTAAGGAACTGAATTGAGCTTTTGATAGAATCACAGGATGAGGGAACATGACAAAAATTGGAGTTCATAGCCCACCAAGAAGAAGAGACCTAGTAAACATTTCAGGCCTCAGGTGGACAACAAAGGGCAATAAACACTCTAGGAATAAGAATGAGCTATGAATAGACGTGGGCTAAAGACTTCTTGAGGACTGAAGCCTTCAGAAAGACAAAGCTGAGCTTTGAATCATCTTAATCTTAGGACTAAGTCCACTCTGGATTTAGATGGTCTGTCCAGGGCCTCGGTGCTCCCCACAAGCAAAAGCACATATTCTCCAGAATAGGAGTGTCCAACATTTTGGCTTCCCTGGGCCTCATTGGAAGAAGAATTGTCTTGGGTCACACATAAAGTACACTAATACTGACAATAGCTGGTAAGCGTAAAAAAAAAAAAAGTCTCAAAAAAATCTCATAATGTTTTAAGAAAGTTTACGAATTTGTGTTGGGCTGCATTCAAAGACGTCCTGGACAGCATGTGGCCCATGGATTGCATGTTGGACAAGTTCACTCTAGAAGATAACATACACAGTGGCAAATGGTATCTACAGCTACATATATACAAAATGCAGCCTTGGATTATGAAAAACAACCAGAATATAGGAAAACAAGGCCTGACTGAAAAATCAGGAGCAATAAAACCCATAGATGATCCAGATACCAGTCACAGACTTTACAAGAGCTAGGATAAAAGAATAAAATAATGGAGACTTGCACTGGTAAACTAGAATTGTTTTTAAAAAAGTGAATTCTAGAACTGAAGACAGCTATCTAGCTTAAATGTGGAGAGAGAAGAAGATGAAAAAGGAAAAAAAGAATGTAAAAGACATATGGGACATAGTGAAAAGGCCACAGAAGGAGCCAAGAAAGAGAATGAGACAGAGATAATATTTGAGAGATAATGATTCAGAACCTTCCAAAACAGACCATATAAAATCATAGATTCAAGAACTGCTATGAAACCTGGGAAAGATCATGAATTTTAGAACTCCTGAAAACCACAGGCAATGAGAAAATCTTAAAAGTATCCGGAGAAAATTGGTCAAAGGTGCAGTAATACAACTGACTTTCCAACAGAAACATTGGAATCCAGAAAGACAATGGAATGCTATTCTCAAAGTGATAAAGGAAAATAATGATCAACCCATGGTTCTATATCCAATGAAATTATCCTTCAAAAATGAAGGAAAAATAATTACCTTTTCCAGAAAAATAAATTTATTGCCGGCAGCTTTAGAGTAAAGGAGATCCTAAATTCTTTAGATGAAAGAAAAGTGGTCAACAAGCACAGGGGCAGGGGAAGAAATGATGAGCAAGAGAAAGGGTAAATATGCAGTAAATCAAATAATGTTATTATAAATAATAATATAATTACTATAATTATAAAAACTAATATAATATAATGAAATAAAAAGTAAACTAATAATAATAACAGTAATAATTTTTTAGATTAAAAATCCATAGAGAATTAAAATACATGACAACAGAAGCGCAGAAGGTAGGAGGTAAAATTCTGACTTAAAGTGTTCAAATGTCATTCCATTGCTTGAGAAGCTATAGAAGTACAAATTTATATTAGGCTTCAATAAAGCAATATTTTAACTATTTATGATCTCCAGGGCACTATACCAGGAAGAGATTAATTAAAATGTATAAACAGCAAGTTAACAGAAGTGAAATGGAACAAAAGTAATACTATATACTTAATCCAAAAGAAATCAAGAGAGAAGATTAGAAACTCAAATGTGTGATTAATACAAGATATGTAGTAAGATGGCTGATTTAAACACAGAGATAGCAATAACTATATTACATGTAAAATTTACTTTTTACTAGTATCTCACTAAATATTTTCATTTGTCTAAATGGTTCTATTTGGATAAAGTTCAAAAGCAGGTAATACCAATAGACAGCTTTAGAACAAAGTGTACACTTGGGACAGTGGTGACTAGAAGAAAGCACGAGAAGGTGCCGGTGTGTGAAGACAATACTCCGCTTCCTGAGCTGAGTACTTGTTGGTTACACAGATACATCCGCTTCATAGAAATCCATTGAACAGTAAATCATGGTTTTCTCACTTCTTTTGTGTCTATGTTAAACTTTAATAAGAATTTACTCTAAAAACTATCATCGGATAGGATAAAAGCAAAAACTATATGCCACTTATCAAAGATGTAAGTATGCAGAAATGTTGAAAGTATTAATAATAGCAATTTTAAAAGACATATCACATGAACACTAGCCAAGGAGAGCTGGTGCAGCTATCCTGTCAATGCAGACTCTAAGTCTAGACTATTTTTAAGATAAATAAAGGCATTTCATGTTGATTTAAGCTTCAGTTTACCAGGAAAAATGTAACAATTCTAAAAGTTAATACTCTTAATTATGCAACCTCAAAATAAATAGAGCAAAACTTGACAGAACTGAAAGGAAAAATGGGTCAATTCACAATTATAGTAGAGGATTTGAGATATTTTTCCCTGTAACTGATAAAATAAGTGGAAAAAATGAGAAAAATACACAAAATTTACATATATAATATAATTAACATATTTGCCTAATTGATGTTACTAGAACACTGCATCCAACAATTGCTGAATACATATTACTATTCTCAAGTGCACATGGACCTTTCATCACAAGTGACCATATGTTGGCCATAAAGCTTTCTCAACAAATTGGAAATGTCTAAAATCATACAGAATTTATTCTGTAACTACATTGTACTTAAAGTATAATCAAATATAAAAGAAAAAATTAAAATCCTTATATGTATGAAAAATAACCAGAGAATTCTAAATAACTCATGGTTCAAAGGAGAAGTAACTGTAGAAATTCAGAAAATATCTGAAACTGAGGGACAGTTAAATTAGCACATAGAATGCAGTAGGATAAGTGAGATGCACCTAAAGTATTGCCTGAAAGGAAATTAATAGTCATATACTCAGCTATTAGGTAGGAAGAATGGCTGAAAATCAATGATCTGAGTCTCCATCTCAAAGCAAATTAAATTCCACCAAAAAGCAAACAAACAACCCAACAATGAACAAAAACAAATAATAAAAATAAGAGAGAAACGAATGAAATAGAAACCAAATATACTCTAGACAGAACTGACAAAGCCACTTTGGTTTTCAGGAAAAAAAATAGTAAAATGGATGAAACCTTGAAAAAGCTTATCTAGGAATTAAGAGAGAAGACACAAATAATCAATAATAAAATGGAAAAGGAGTCACCAATGTAGAACAGACATTAAAAAGCCAATAAAATAATATTATAAAAAACATCATGTCAAAGTATTTGAAATGTAGACAGATTTCTTGGGGAAAAATTACCAAAACTTACAAAAAGAAATAAAAAATTAGAATACTTCTCTGTTTTAAATTATATTTTTAAAAACCTTCCTTAACAGAATGCCCCAGTATTAGATACCTCCACCAGTGAACTTTTCAAACATTTCAGGAAAAAGCAACACCAATCTTGCACAAATTCTATCAGAGAAGGCATAAGAATAAAGCGCTTTTATAATGAGGTATAAATGGTATTGATATTGAAATGTGGCAAGGGTATTAAAAGAAAGCCAAACTATAGGACAATCTTTTTCATGAACATAAACATAAATATTCCAAACCAAATAGAGTGTTGGCTAGGACTCTGAAGATATATAAATCTACATATGAGAGCTGTCCAGAAAGTATCCAACCATGTAATAAGAAAAATAGAGGCATTTGTGGCTGGATTTTTTTCTGAACAGCCCTGTATATTTCCAATTGACCTGTCATAATTTTTTAAAAATATTATGTTTCATTAGTGCTCTAAAGTGTCTCCCTTGTTATAAATCAGGTATTATGTTCGGAGAGCTGTTTCAAGAATGTCTGATCTTTACCTTTAGTCTATGTGTCTGTTCTTGCAGAAATACCATTTTGTGTTCATTTTTGTAGCTTAAAAGTAAGTCTTAATGTCTATCCAATGAGGTAAATCTTCGTGTTTTATTCATCTGACTCAAGATTGCCTTTGCTACTTTTGACTCTTCATGTCCAAGTAAATTTTAGAATCAATCTGTCATTTCTCACACATACAGACACACACACCCCCCCACACACACTTTTGGAATTTTGATTGAAATTACATTGATATAGTATTCTAAACATAATACATTCCTCCACTTTCTAATGTCTTTTTACAATTCTATAAATAATAAAATTCTTGTCATTTTTATTAGATTTGTTCCTGTATCTTTTATGTGTTTATTCTATTCTAAATGGTATTGATTTTTAAATTTCATTTTCTATCTTTTGTTCCTAGTACACATAAATTCAATAAAGAAAATTTTCTTTTTAATTGTTTTACTTTTATCCCTGTGCTTGCTGCCATCCCCCTAACGGATAGGGCCTCCAGTACGATAGTAAACACAAGTCATGGCAGGAGGCATCCTTATCTCATTTTTGAACATATTTTACTTTCAACTATGATGTATGTTGTAGGTGTTCTTGGTAAATAATATTTTTATCAGATTAAGGATGCAGTTTACTAGTTACCCAAGTTGATTCTAATATTAATAAATTACTAAGAGTTTTTATTACATTAATAAACAGTTGTTGAATTTTATCGAATACTTTTTTATGTCTACTGAGATAATCAAATGATTTCTTACCTTCATCCTGTTGCTGTTGGCAATTATTTTGATAGATTTTAAAATATTAAAACTACCTTTTATGTCTATAATAAACCCAATTTTGTTTGTGTGTATTATTCCATTTATGCATCAATTTTTGAAAACTGGATATTCACTCCAAAGCATTTTTGTGACCTAATCTGTGTACTAACGTCCAACTAGAAGGAAGTCGGAGGTTATCACTAAAAATTACTTCTTTGGTTTTTTCTTACAAAAATAACAGGGATTTATTTTAGCAAAGTTAGTTCAATTCAGTAAGCAATTAAAAGAATATAAAAATCAACCACAACCCTCCTGACTCAGCTAGGAATTGTCTGCTGCACATAATAGAAAGCCTCAGCTAACACTGAACAGTGGCCAAACCAGGCAGAGTCTCCAGAGGTCTCAATGCCTCAAATGTCTTGCACCAACCCGGTCATTTCACAGGTTGAAGCTATAGAATGGGGTTGTGTGACCTGAGTGAATCTCTCCTGCAGGGACTAGAAAAAAATGGAGATTAGGTGTGAATCTCTTATGACATAAAAAGTGATTAAAAGGTCAAATGATTGATTTCTATCACATAACAAGAAGAACTTGATGTGGTTTACCTGCTCAACAATGTCATTCTTAAAACCTAGGCTCTTTATATCCTTCTATTCCATTTTTGCATATTAACTTCTTATCTTCATGCTCACCGATTCGTGTTTTAAAGATAGATACTGCAGGTCCAGAGGCCCTGTGCTCACAACCTGCATTCCAAACCGGGAAAGAGGGAACGTGGCAATGCTAGCAATGAAGGCCATGCTTCCCACTCTAAGTGTGTCAAAATGCCAGTACCGGGTCACGTGACCATTCCACAGGGACCCTATGATAAGAGATGGGAAGGGAAAAGGCAGTTTGGAATGACTTTGGTTCAGTCAAAAAAAAGGCTACCGAACCATCAGTTGGTTCCCTGTATTTATGAGTCCAAGCTGATTGTTGCCACATGGGATGATGGTGGGGCAGGGTGAAAAAAGTGAAGGGATTTAGAAATACAAATGGTGGTTACAAAATAGTCATGGGGATGTAAGTACAGCATAGAGAATATAGTCAGTAACATTGCAACCACTGTGTGTATAGTGCCAAGTGGGTGCTAGACTAATCAGGGTGATCACTGCATAATTACATAAATGTCTAACCACGGTGCCATACATTTGAAACTAATATAAAATAATCTTGCATGTCAACTGTAACTGAAAATAAATAAATAAATAAAATTGCTAAATGTCTACCAAACCAGCTATCCAAATTTCACCCTTTCTAATATTTTGTTGTTAATTTTTAAATTACGTTTGACATATAATCTTATATTGGTTTCAGGTGTACAGCATAGTGGTGAGCCATTTATATAACTTGCAAAATCCTCATTCCAGTACATCTGGTTCCCCTCTGACACCACACAGTTAATACAGTGTTGTTGGCTATATACCCTATGCTGTGCTTTACATCCTGTGACTATTCTGTGACTATGAATTTGTACTTCTTGGTTTCTCCCCCTTTTTCAGCCACTCCTCCAACCCTCTTCCCATCACCTCGACACATCCAACACTCATCTAACACCACCCACAGTCATTGCAACATTATTGACCATATTCCCATGTCATACCCTGTATCCCCATAACTATTACTTTGTAACCACCAAACTGCACTCCCCAATCTCTTCTCCTTATTTCACCTCCTCCCCCAACTTTTCTCCCATCTGTCAACAAACTAAATATTTTCTATATGTATGAATCTGTTCTTGTTCTGCTTGTTTATTTTTCTTGTTTGGATTTCACCTGTAAATGAAGTCCACTTGTATCTGTCTTTCTCTGTTTGATACTCCACTCATAACCATTGACAGAAATGTAGCTACTGCCATTTTATTAATCATAATTTTTGCTTTTTATTTTTTACCCCACTTCATAGAAGTCCCTCTTTGTAGTATTAGTTTGGTGGTGATGAACTCCTTTAGTTTTTTCTTGTCTGGGAAGCTCTTTATCTGTCCTTCAATTTCAATGCCAGCCTTGCTGGATACATTAATCTTGGTTGTAGGTCCTTGGTTTTCATCACGTTGAATATTTTCTGCCAATCTCTTCTGGCCTGCAAAGTTTCTGGTGAGAAATCCCCTGACAGTCATATAGGTGATTCCTTATAAGTTACAATTTGCCTTTCTTTTGCTGCTTTTAATATTATCTCTTTGTCTTTAACTTTTGCTGTTTTAATTATGATGTGTCTCGGTGTAGCCTGGTTTGGGTTTTTCTTGTTTGGGATTCTCTGTGCTTCCTGGGCTTGTATGTCTATGTCCTTCACCAGGTTAGGAAAATTTTCAGTCATTATTTCTTCAAATACGTTCTTGATCCCTTGCTGTCTCTCTTCCCCTCTGGTACTCCTGTGATATGAATGTTGTTACACCTTATGTTGTTCTAGAGGAGTTCTATATCTTCATTTTTTTTAAAATTCTTTTTCTTGTTCTGATTGGATGTCTGCTACCTTTACCTCCAAAGCACTGATCACATCTCTGCTTCATCTCGTCTGGTGATTCCTTTTATTCCATTCTTCATTTCAGTTATTGTAATCTTTATCTCTGCCTGATCTATTTTATATGGGCCCTGTGTCTTTCTTTATGCTGAAGTTATCACTGATTTCTCAGATCATTCTTACAATTATTGTGTTGAGCTCTGTCTCTGATAGGTTAACTCCATTGCATTTACTGTGACTTTCTGCCATTCAAATTTATTTCGAGCTATATATCTTTGTTGCCTCATTCTGACAGCCTCTCTGTTTGCAGACATTCTGCTCCGTAACCGGATACTCACTGCTGCATTTTCTTCCGGCTTCACTGCTAATACTGGGAGGGCCGAGGTCTGGAAAGGGGGCTGATGGCCAGGGCCGGAACCTTTGTTTTCTGCCTGGAGCTGCAGGGCAGGGCTGGCAGTGTGGCTTATGCCTTTCTGTTTACTGTTCTCCTTCCCAGCTGGAAGGGGGTCGGGCTGCGGTCTCTCACCACCCCCGTTGCTCCCCCTCCTCTCAGGACTGCAGTGAAGTTGGGCCCCGTGTCTTGAGGCTCCCAGTTTGCACCTCCTGGGGGCCAAAGTGAGGTCTGGTTGTGGTGTCGCACGCTGCCTGCCTCTGGGCCTTCTGTCCGCTGTGCCCCTGACTGAGTGAGGTCTGGAATACCCGTCGCCGCCTTTTTCCTCCTGCCTCCCCCAGCGGTAGAGTTCCTAGAGGAGACCCGCATGGGGCCTCTCCCCTTCTCCTTTTACCCCTCCGTTTGCCCCCTGCCCACCTGCAAGTACTCTAATGCCACAAGCGCGTCCCTTAGCTGCGTTTGCGCATTGCTTAGGGAATCCTTAGCTGAGTTACAGATGTTTTACTTGTTGTAAGGTCCAGGGGGGTTTTTCAGGGGGCCTTCTCACACCACCATTTTGTCACTCTCCCATATTTTGTTATAGTCACTTCCGTGCTGTTTTAGACATAAATATCCTTTAAATGTTTACAAAAATGAGATCATCCTTTACATACTATTTAGTAGCCTTTTTTTCACTTGAAATATGATGCCAATTAATACAAATGACATAATGATTTTAATGCCTGCTTGATATTTCATTATTTGGAAATACCGTCATTTAACCATGCCTATGACCAAACATTTAAATTGCTTCTTAATTTTATATTATAAGTAACATTGTAATAAATATGCTTATATATACTACTTTATTTTTTTAATATGCTCTTAGAAGTAATTTTCTAGGCAAAACATATACAATAAGATTGTATGACTATTGCCTAACATTAGACCTATTCTCAATGGATGAGAGTGACTTAGGAATCCACACTTAGGTATGGTCTTATATTGGAGTTTGTCAAACACAGGTGTTGATCCATACTGGACAGTGAAATTATTTTATGGGTTGATAATCAGTATTTTTTTAAAAAAATGCATAAAACAATAGACGACAACAAAAAAGTATTAGTGTGTATGGCTCGTAGATTGGTGCACTTTTGTTTCCTCTGTGACTGTGTGTGTTGCGGTACCAGACATGAAGCAATATGAGTATTTTGCCAAGTTTTAAAAATATTCCCATGGAGGAATTCTCATG
Organism: Lyroderma lyra; assembly: GCA_004026885.1. Lineage (NCBI taxonomy): Eukaryota > Metazoa > Chordata > Mammalia > Chiroptera > Megadermatidae > Lyroderma > Lyroderma lyra. The sequence goes on from PVJL010000125.1 coordinate 25,434, forward strand.
CATCCCTCTTGATTTCCAGCATTGATGTCTTACTTCCATTTCTGGTTAATTGCCTTGATAAGAAGTTCTGTAACAGTAAGAAATTGCAGTGGTGATGGTCATATTCCGGATTTGCTTCTGACTTAACTGAGAATACATACCATGAAGTTTTGAAATGCAGAATTTTCACTGTTGTTAATAACTAGCCTGTTGGTGAAGTTTTCATTTCCTTTTTACATCGAGTTACATAAAAGTTTTCTTTTTTATTTATAAGGAGTTGGATTTATGTTTAGTTAACTGTTATGATTAATTCCTAATTTTATTACCTATGGTCAGGTAATAGGCCTTGTGGCCTATAAAATTTCTGCTTTTTGGAAGTTATTGAGATTCCTTTATCAGTTTTTTCAACTGTTATGTTTGACAATAATGCACATTCTATAAGATAAAATTTTCAATGTCTATTGAATCCAACTGATTAATATAACATTCAAATTCTCTATATCTTTATATGGCTGTATCTTATATATTTTACATGGATATATCTTATATATGTTATTCCTTATATTTTTCAACTTACAAAAAAAAAGTTTGTGGTAAGACAGTATGCCGTGTTACACTGAGAGCAGCCTCATACATCTCGTGTTTACTGTGTCTCTTGATTCATTATTTTCTCTCGTGCTTGATTGCATCTTGTGTTGCTTTGTGCATCAAGGCCCGAAGTGTACAAAATCTACAGCTAATGTTGCCAGTAAGAAGCCATGGTGAGTGATTGACCTGGAAACAAAATTAAAAGTGTTTAAGGATTTGAAAGTGGGAAAGCAGTAACAGTTATTGCTTGCCCATTAGGCATATCCCATTTCACCATAGCTATGATCTTAAAGAAGACCAAAGAGACAGAAGCTGTTGCTTCACTGAAGGCAACAGGACTAACAAAAATTTGAGAAGGGCCCACATCAGACGTGAGAAACTTCTAATGACATGGATTGAAGACAAGACACAGGAGCCTTTCCCTCTCAGCACCATGATGATCACGGCCAAAGCAAAACGTTTGTTTGCAATGTTGAAAGGAACGGCTGGACCTGACTCTGATGCTGAATTTACTGCTAGCTGTGGGTGGTTTAAATGAATCAGGAATCATTATTCATTACATAATGTGCAAGTGAGTGGTAGTCTGTGAGTGCTGATGGGAAGGCAGTTGAAGAATTTTTGGAAATTCTAGATAAGCTCATTGTGGAGGAAAATTACTTGACAAAACAAATAGTCATTGTGGGTGAAATCTTGCTTTTCTTGAAATGGATGCCTGAAAGAACTTTCATTACGAAGAGGCCAAGTTGATGCCAGGTTTCAAGGCTTTTAAGGACAGGATGATGACAGTCTTGCTTGGGTGTAATGCTGCAGGCTATAAATTGAAACCTTGCGTGCTCTGGCACAGTGAGAACATCAGAACCTCCAAAAAATATCAATGAGTACCCAGTGCCAGTGTACTACAGGAGCAGTAAGTCATGGAGGACCCAACTCTGCTTCCAAGATGCCCTGAATTGCTATGCCAGTGAAATGGAGAAGTACTTTTTGGAGAAATAGTATACCTTTCAAGGTTTTACTTATTGTTGATAATGCTCCTGGACATCTCCCGCTTTCATTGGTGCTTTTCATGTCAATATCAAAGTGGATTCTTTTCCTCTGAGCATCACCCTTTTGCTGCTTTTAGGACCTATTATCTGAGGGGGACCTTTGCTCAGGCTACCATGCAACTGAGGAAGACACTGAGAAGACACTAATGCAGTTCTGAAAAGATTACATTTATGATGGCATCAACAACTTTGCTTGGGCTTGGGGTGATGTCACCAAGGGATGTGTGAATGGCATCTGGAAGAAGACACTCAAGAGGTTGCAAACATCAATAAGGTTGTGGTTGAGATGGCGAGCAACCTTAACCTGGATGTGGATAAGGATGACATTGAGGTGGCTCCTGAGGAATTACAAGAATGCATAGCTGAAGAAGAAATGAGAGAAGAGGAAACTGGAAGAGAAGAAAAAGAAGAACCCCCAAGAAAATTCACAATCAAGTGGTTAGCAGAAACTTTTGCAGACCTCAACAAGCTCCTTAAAAAGTTTGAACACATGGATCCCAACACCAAAAGGTTTTCATTAATACAGAGGAATGTCCATGGTGCATTATCTACTTACAAGCAAATCTAGAGAGAGAGAGAGAGAGAGAAGAAAAGAAAAGAAAAGAAGAGAAAAGAGAGGAGAGGAGAGGAGAGGAGAGGAGAGGAGAGGAGAGAAAAAAAAAAGAAAAAGAGAAAAAGAAACTAACTAACAAACAAACCAAGCTAATCACCGTGGACATACAAGGTCTGTCTGGACAAACCCCAGCTATTGTCAACATAACAAGAAGGGTTTGCACACCATTGATATAACCTGGCAGCCAAGGAGAGTGGACCGGAACGAGCACGTGTGACAACGTCGCTGTACTAGTCTGTAGGGGCACCAGACGCCGTTGAATGGAAATGTGCACTGGGTAGCTGTTGCATTGAATGTGACTGAGCAAGGAGAGCAACGAGTCTGCATAAAATTTTGCGTTAAGCTGGAACATTCCTCCGTGGAAACTTTTCGAATGATTTGTCAGTCGCGAGAGGCGATACAGAACAAACTACCACAGCTATGGGCAACTGGTGATTGGCAGCTTCATGTGACAATGTGCTTGCCCATGCATTGTGCCTCATGCAGAGGTTTTTGGTGAATCATCAAATCCCTCAGAGGACTCAGCCCCCCATAGCTCACATGTGGCACCCTGTGACTTCTGGCTTTTCCCCAAACTAAAAATCACCTTTGAAAGGGAAGAGATCCCAGACGGTCAATGAGATTCAGGAAAATACGATGAGGCAGCTGAGGGTGGTTCCCATGTGAGGGGAACCCTACCAAATATACTCATCTGTGTCTGCCTTCTCTTGTTTTTGAGAGTCACAGTGTGGCAAGTATCAGTTTATTCTTTTTCACTGTTGAATAATATTTCATAGCATAAATAAATGAAAAAATTGTTTTTCCTTTCCCCTATTTAAAGATATTTGGGTAATTTCTAGTTTGAAGTTATTATAACTAAGGATACTATGAACATTCTGTAAAAGTCTTTTTGTGGACCTAGGAGGTTGGACAATTAATTTCACAAACTCATCCTAAAAAAGTGCTGCACACCTCACTGCTGAATATCACTACGGTCACCTTCAAAGCACTCCCCTTGGGAAACTATGCACCAATGCCAGTGCCTAGCCCACCCTTCACAGCAGTTTTGGAACTCTTTTTTTGGAATGGCCATCAGAGCTGTCGTCGTCCCTAAAATCTGACAACTAGTTCACGAACGTGCCACCATGAGCTTACACTGGCAGCGCTGTACAAGCAGCTCCTAAGGTGTCAACATTGCCAGGGTCATGACGACAGCTCTGATGGCCCTTCCAGAAAAAGAGTCCCACAATTGCTTTGAAGGGTGGACTAGGCGCTGGCGTGGTGCAGAGCTTCCCAAGGGGCGGACTTCGAAGGTGACCATAGTGATACTCAGCAAGGAGGTGTGTAGCACTTTTCCTAGGATGAGTTCACAAAATTAATTGTCCAGCCTCGTGTGCTAAACATTGTGTGAAAAATGACAGAGAAGAGTATAGCGAATGATATTCTCCCCCAGAAAAGTTCATTCCCCTTTCTAGGCCAGGCCTCTGGGTGGTGATGAAATCAATCTGATCTGTAGCTGAGCTGGGTTAGGGCTTTTCTCAAGCTTTGGTTAGGTTCATTTTGCTACTAACTTCAAATGTCATGAGGGAAGATAAGTATCCCTTTAGCAGGTGTTGGAATTTGTCTGGTGGATGACTCCTCATGCTTTACATAGAGTTTATGTGCTAACTTTCTGGATCACTGAGGAGTTTTGTTCTCTTCAGCGTTGTTGCACAACGTTTTGCAACTTGGAAGCTCTTTCTCTACCTTGATGTCCTTCTCCAGCCTTGATGAGCTGTTGCCTTGCACTCAATGAAGAGTTTAGGTACTTGGGAGAATTTTTCTCTGTTCTCTTGTCCTATCCTTAGCTTTTAGTAGGATGCTGCTACGACTCTTGATGAAGTTCAAATTTATAGTAATTTTTAAAAACCAAAAATTCCGTAATAGTTTTACAACAGATCTACTTTGCCACATACTGTCTCCAACTTTACTATAGAATCTATTATATATGTAATTCATCAATAAAAAATTGTTTGTATCTTCTTTTATCCTGAGGCAAGTGTAAATTTCTCAGGTGACCTATATTAGCATGCCAGTGTTAAGTCCAAATTTGTTTTAATTCAATAAAAAACATTAAGAGAATGTATAATTGATAATATCAGCAAACACAATTATTGTACAAAACACATACGGTTTGATATAAATGTACAAACAGAAAAAACGTGGTTTCTTTTTTCTGCAAAACTATGGTCAAAATACCATGATTTTCAAAAACACTTAACTATGTATCAGATGTGCCAGAGCAGATACCTAGCCACAGGGTATAAGGCTGTCGATCTTTCGGAGTTCAGGTGGTGTCTTATTTGCACTTTGGTTGCTGTCACTGAGCACAGAGTGGATACAGAGTATGGCTCTCATACTTTGTTGAATAAACAGCTTTGAGAGAACAATAAACATTCATTAATAACCTTCAACAGGTAAAACACAGGCTTTCTAAGTGCTGTAACTGGTCATGATTCCATGGGCAGCTCTTACGATAATGAATATTTGCCAAGAACCCATGGGCAGGATTTACTCTTGGGTCATCTAACCTGTTCATCCTATTCAACAAGTAAGTCTTTGAAAGGAAACTGCTTGCCCTTTAGGTCTCTCTTCTTTGTCTTAGATAGCCTTGCTGTCCCTGAACTCAAGATAACAGGCAGAAAGAGGAGGATTCTCCATGGAGCACTCAGAGCTTGCTGTGGTATGCGGGACTAAGGAATTCTTCTTGGAGGCTGCCCCACTTTCTAATAAATCAGCTGTAACCAACTGTAGACCAGGTGGTTACCATCTGTAACCAGCTGTACCCAGGAGTGGGGCTAATGTGTTTCTTGACAGAGATGCTCCTTTCTCCCCACACTCCCACCTTGTTTCACTTTTACTCACTTCCACCTTGGAAATCATTTTCCCTGAGCTACAAGAAAGCTCGCCATCTGGTCTCCTGACACCCCTTGTCTGGAACTTTATTGTGCTGACAGTTCTCCATGCACACCTTATTGCTTCTCACTTTGAACTTTTGCTTCTGCTGCTCTCTTTGCTCGGGATGTTCCTTTCTTTCCCACCTCCACCCCTCACCCCTGACACATTGGCTAGATGCAATCTGTAAGACTGAGTCCACATGGGGATGTGAGGAAGGCTTCCGGGAAGAAATGCCCCTCCCTCATCTGAGCCCTCCAGTACCCAGGATGTGTGAACCTCACTTAGACTTCACATCGTACACTGTTTGCCTGTATGTTTCCTCCCACTGGACTCCTCTCTGGGCTGCTCCAGGGTGGAGACCCTGGCTGACAAAGTTCTCGTCCCACTATGTCTGGACCTCGTAACTAGTTTATAGTAGGTGCCCAATAAATATAGCCAACTACCTTCAACTGAAACCGGCTCACCCGTCTCCTGCCTTATGCTCTGATAACAAGGTTGGGTCTGTCTTCCTCAGGACAATTCTACTTTCTAGGGGACTGGGCCTGAGAAGCTGAGGCCACAGCAGCCCCCAACATCTGAATATCTTTCATTCATTTACTTCATTTTGGGAGAGGTGAGGTCACGACTCAGAATCCTTGCTGTCACTCTGATTTGTAGGTTTACTAATCCAGTGCAGTACCTCTGCTTAGACTAGTGAAATGTTAATTTTATTATTCTGGACTAATCAGATACTACTTAATATAGGTAACCCCCCTTATAACACAGCTGTTAGGCTCCTAAAATGCTGTGTTATACGAAACAAAGAACTAGGACAAAAAAAGGGAGTGAGTTTCCAAAATTTAAAAAAATACACTATTGTATAGTCATAATTAAGAGAAATATGTTTATTAAAGCAATTTTCACCAAAAGTATAACATATTATATGTATTAAATAATGTTTTCTTAGTCATCACTACTAATCACCATTAACTGAGGGTGTTTTTTTTTTGGCAAGATATCTTCATCCTCAGAACTTTCTTCAGTTCTTGACTTCTATTCTGTACTTTTTGCAAAAAAAAAAATCTGTATTTTTTGTTCTAGAGAGATGAAATGTCTTTTAAGAGGTATTTTTTTATTTCCACCAGCGAGAGTTCAGACTACAACTTAATTCACAAAAATGAAAAACATAATTACTATTTCTTTAAAGATGTTGAAACTCACCTGACAAATTTTAATCTATGTACATAATGCAGTAAAAAGAAAAACACAAAGTTTTTAAATGTATATGCTTAATACTCCACAATAAAAATGAATTTAAAATTCTAATAAATTTTAAAATTCTGCAGTCAAATCTGATACAACATCCCCGCTCGAATGAAAAATTTCAAATGAGATAGCTTCTGCTCTTAAAAGCTTTTATTGCATTCTGTGTTATTCTGGGATTTCCCTAATTTCAAATGAGATATCTTTTGCTCTTAACAGCTGTTCCTATGCTCCGTGTTGTACGAGGGTTTCCCCAGTTCTCAAACCGTGTTCGAGTGAAACCGTGTTCTAGAAGTGCTGTGTTCTACGGGGTTACCTGAACTTCATTCCAGAATAGGAAATACGAGTAGAACAGCAAACACTTAGTAGATATAAAACTTCATAGAAAAAAATGTTTTCATTGAAATGTTTCTGTGTACTGATTACATTTTTTTGTTTCAACTTTGAGATTTTGAGACTTGGGAAAGACCATCATTACCCACCGTTTGCTTGTCTCTGTCAGAGGAATAACCTCTGAGAACCTCTGCCCCAGTTAAACCAAATTACAGTTATGCAAACCACTTTTCAGCAATAAGTTCTCTTCATAAAAACAAAGTTAGTCAAAAATTTTATTTTGACTAATGGTGTTTGCTTACCAATTAGGCTCATAACCCTACGTCAATTATTGAAGACAATAACCATTTGCCACCTTTTTCCCTTCTTAGGCTGTGAGGTTGAGATTCTTGGTGTCCGACCCACTTACTGCCTAGAATATAAAAATGTCCCGACGGATATCAATTTTGCCAATGCAGTCAGTGATGCTCTGGACTCCTTCAAGTAAGTGTCCCAGGTTCTTTGCCATATCATTGTTCTTGCTTGTTTTCGGGACCAATGGGAATGAAGAAGGTTGGCATAGGTGAGATAGTGTCTCCGAGAGGCGGTGAACCCCCCACATGCTAATGGTTCACTACTAGCAGAGAATAATGTGAGGGAGTCATTTCAGACAAGGGCGCTCTTGGGAAATGTTGAATTAAGAGCAAGAGAGTCCCCAGGGGTTTGGGACTTACTGATGGATAAGGGAGAAGCAATATGAACGTTAGTGTTTTCCTCATTGGGATTTCGTGAATGCTTGTATCTCAGCAAATATTAAAAAGTGTTTGGCAGCAAGGGATGCTCCTCAGTGAGATGAGTTTGGAGAACGGCTTATCCTACGCTCTTCTTGGCAATGCACAGAGCACGCTGGCGTCTGAGAACACAGCACTTGCGTTTTCCTCCCACGTGGAATCATGGCCCATAGTTTGAAAAATGCAGAAATGAGTAATGCTGCTCTGAATAGCATGCAAGTGACTGTCAGGGAAAGTGACTGACAAAAGACAGGCCAGGACAAAGCCTCACGTCAGTCTCAGAAATCACAGGAATTGGAAGTCGAGGTGGGAGACCATGGCGGGGGTGGGGGGCTCTACATGAGAAATCAGCAACCAAGAGGCTGAGGATGCTGTGGGCTCTCCTGTTTCCAGGGCTGGACATGGGGTCACCTCGGCTGCTGCATGGGTCTCCTGGGTGGGGACAAGGCAGAAGACCCATAGTAATCACAGTGTGGAGACCAGGGAAGGACTGTCATCTTTCCTAGAGAAAGAGTCTGGCTTCAAGCGGGGCGGACACGGAGCGTCAGCACACCACGGGCACGGCGTACAGGTCGCTAGCAGCAGCTACAAGAATTGAACTTTAACTAAGATTGCTCAGAGCCAGTTGACAATTATGAACCCCATTCTTGCCACCTCTACCCCAGCCATCACGGGGAACAGCAATCACCCCCACAGGGCTGTGACAGGAGACAACATCCTTGCCTTCATTGTGTCTTAGAATGGTTCCACCTCCATGAAAACCTATCACGAGGGTCGTCTGGGGCACATGAACGAGGCTCTGATTGGCAAGCTGGAGCGAAAATGGTTTAAAATACTTAAAAACTGAGAAGGAACAAATTGAAAGTTTAGGCTATTGAGGGGAAGGGGCAGGGTCTGGAGGAAGTAACCTTTAAATAAATATTCTTCGCTGTATGGTGTATAACTCAGGTGTTATGTGACCCTACCTCCCACCCATTCTGCTTTCTTTTTCTTGTCCAAAGTGCTGAAAAACGACACATATGATGAACCCCAATGTTGTGGTGCAGCCTAGCTTGTGCTAGCAAAGCAGAAAGGCACTGCATGTGCAGCCCATGAGAGGAGCTGGGACTCTGGGACGGCTCTATGTCTTCACAAGGCTGTCTCCAGCATATCCAAAATACTAGCCACCCCTACAGCCTATTGCCATGCCAAATATAAAAATTTAGAACATAGTTGGCACACAAACACGTCCAAAGAAAGCAACACTCTCTTTGGCAGTATAATCTTTTTCGTATTCATCTTGTCTTGACAGCTGAATGGCCTCCCACAGTGTGCCACCCAGTGAGTCACAGGCACACAGGCAGGGAGCACACAGCCACCAGAATCCCAGGTCAGCGATGGTCTGCAAATGGGCCAACCCAGGCATGCTTCCCTGTCCTACACCAGACAGCTGGAGGAACAAGTGCTGGGCTCTGTTTCCTAGGGAAGTTTCTGGTTCTGCTTCTCTGTTTCTAAGAAAGTTTTTCTTTTTCTCTCTCCAAGCACCATGGCGTAGCTAAGGAACACTAGGGAATCACAGCTTTACCTTGGAGCAAGCATTTAGAAATGGGTTCGATGGTGCTGTCGGTGGCGGTGGTGGGAGTGGTGTTTATATGCATGTGTGTATTTAGAAAGGTATTGGGCTCCCCTGGAGAGAAAAATTTACAACAAATTGGAAGGTCAGGAAAATTGTCCCAATTTAGGCTTCTGTACGGTGCGTTCTGGTGCTATCACATGGTTCACCATAGTAGTCATCCTTGTAAACAGTCCTGAGCTCCAGGGGATGGCATTCACATAGTCCACCATGTGAATGATGCCCCCGGAGATGGGCAGTGAAGGCCTGGGCAGGATGAAATCAGGCCAGTGCAATTGTCATGTGAGGTCTTAGTACTGCAAACGTTAACAAGGGCACCTGAAATTGCCCCTTTGAAAAGTAGGTGGAGAGGTGGAGACCCACCTCTAAAACTAGTCAGGGCTTGAAATAAGCAAGAGAAAAAAGAAAAATAATTGGCCAGATGACATTTACTACCTGTGGAAGACAGTACAATGATTTAGGCTGTCCCCCAGAGAAAAAGGAGGCACCTCCTTCAACCAACTTATGCATTAGTGAAACATATCTCACTTCCCTCCTGCGAAATGGAATAAAGGATCCACAGTTGTGAGCCAACATTTGCTCAGTCTAGAACAATCAAGACCACTTTGCGAGTAGCATCCTGTTCATACACAAATGTGACTCAAAAGTATCATCAGTTCTCTTGGTGTATGCATTTAGGTAAAGATGTATAATTATTTATCTTTCCATCAGTCCCAAATGGAGGAGCATGTTTAGAACTCCATACTCACCTCTTGGATTCTTCTCAGCTCTATCTCAAATTTCTAGCTACAATTTGAAAAACACTTAGAGTCCCCAAACACAAGTATGCAAACACACACACACACACACACACACACACACACACACATTCTCCCAGTCAGTACTGCTTAGAGAATATCTTTGTTCACTCTGCTTTTAGTTGGAGGAGCAGAGAGAACAGACACAGGATACACAGCCTCACACAGAAGGCAGGAGAGACAATTAAGATCTTGAATATGGAGTCCTACCCAGGGACAGCATTTCAGCAAAGGGTCCAGGTCGGCCAAGAAGCTGCAATTGTCTGTGTAAGAAGGTCCAATCCAGTTTCCAAGTTTGACCTGGGCATTGCCTCTACTGCTCATAAAGCTTTACTGACCCAAGCACACCTTTGTCAGATATTACCTTTGCACTTGGGCAACTTCAGGGTAGAGGAAAGGAGAAGGGGATGTTTTGACACCCATCTGGAGCACTGTGTTAAAGGCTGTATTGTCCTTGACCCATTTGGCTCTACATCTGCTGCACTAGGCAGGTGTTATTCTCTGCACTTAGAAAAGAGGCCACTGACTCTCTGACCGTTAAATACCTTGGCTCAGGTCGCACACACCTAGTAGGAGGTGGAGCCAGAGCCCCATTCTTCCAAAGGGAGATTAGAAACCAGTCTCCTGGAACCTCTCCCGAGCGTGAAGGAAAACCACTTCAGAGTCAATTCCTCAGGCTTCCCCCACCTACATGCACACTCCCAAGACGCCCTGAAATGGAATTGGGCAGGACGAGGAAGTGGACGGTCGTTTCTTTGCGCCTCTCTTTGGGGCCATGCTGGGCCTCGGGCCTGCACACGCAGGACGGAGGAGGAATGGCGGCCTTCGTGGTCAGCCCGTGTTTTAGGTGTTCCGCAGCCAGCGGCCCCAGTCACCCGTGCTTTGTGTGCCTTGCCACCACTGGAGGGGACCCCTGCTCAGATTGCCACCTTGCCTGTGAAAAAAGAGAGCAGTTTGTGATCCGCATCAATCCACCCTCCTAAAAGTTCTGTTTGCAGGCTGCTGAAGCTTCAGCAGGAAGAAGTCGTGCGTGGTGCTGCAGCTGGGAAAGCCTGAGGAGTTCCTCTCGGGGGCGCAGTGGCAGACGCAGCCCCGGCCCGGAGGGCAGGCCGGGTGCGCTGCTTCCGGAGACCGGCTCCTGCAGCCTCTCGACACGGTTGGCCAAGTAACAGCTGGGCTGCGGGAGCGGTGGACACGGCAGCTGTCCTTGGTCAAGCACTAAGGCTATGGAAACAGCTCCAAAGGAATTCTTCCAGGATCCCAGAACCCCCATGGCTGCTGGTGCTACTAAAGGAGTGCATGGATAATGAGGAGGGTTCCTTCAGGCCACGGGGCAGCCAGCTCTGGTGTCCGGGCCTTTTCTCTCCTCCCTGTAGACTCCGAGGAAGAAGGGCAGAGAATACAGGCTCAGCTGCGACTGGTTTCTCCTCTCTGCTTGGCGCACAGGGAAAAGCCATCTCGGGCCAGGTCTGTGCAGAAAAGAGAAATGGGAGGTGTTTCTTTCCCTTTGCCTCCCTTTTGCTGTGTGTCAAGCACTTTCTAAACACCAGCTCATTTAATACCCAGTATTGCCCTTTGAGGAGGTTTTTCAAGTGGGAAATTGAGGCTTGGAGATATTTAGAGACCTCCAGGTTCGGAAGAAGAGCAGTCAGAATTCGAACCTACGTTGGTGTAGTTCCAATGCCCTGTCAAATTACATTTTTCAAAATTAAAACTTTGTCATGTGCTCACTACATAAGTATATGAGAATTATGCACAGTTTAAATTAACTTCTCACGGAGGGAATCAGGAGATAACAAAGCTGTTAAAAGGAGAAATTAAAAAACACCCATGAAGGAAAACAATGATCGAGAATATTGGGATATGATTATTGCTAGATGCAGAAATGCTTAATAACTCAGAGGACGATCAAACCGTAATCGCTGGAACTGCTATTTCTCTCAGATAAAAGCGATCTCATCTTGTCCATTTCCTAAGATGAACAGCTAAGTCCAGAGTTGGGGTCTATCTGGTAGTTAAGTCTGGCGACCCGTCAGCAAGGTTATTAGACGCCGCTCTTATACAACACTGAAAAGACAGGCAGGTTTTGGTTTTTGTTGTTGTTGTTTTTTGCCTTATTTCTAAGTTTTGGATCTTTTTTTTAACAGTCAATAATTTCAGCTATTCCTTTAAATCACCTTCATTTCTCTCTCCCTAAGTCTTCTCTCTTTCCAACCTATTTCAGTTAGGAAACTGGATGTGACATTGTGAACTTTTCACATTGAAAAGAAATCTGGACAAAATCCTAAGGTGATGGGAGACCTGGGTGTCCCTTGAAACCCCAGGGCTAGGGGCCCCTTTCAGGTCTCAGGTAACTGGGCTGATGGCCACATGTCCTTCTGGCATGGTTCCTGGACCTTAAAGCTATAAATAGCCAATAGCAGATCTGCAGACATTTCCACCAATCGCTCCTCACCCAGCCACTCTGTTACAAATGAGCTGACCTGTGATGGAGACCAGATCCATGTGGAAAACAGCTGGCGACCAAGAATTTGTCAGCTGAACTCCAAACAGGCCAGAGTTCTCAGCCCCTGAAGACTTGGGTCCCTAATGAATCAGTGAGACTCCGACATCGAAGCCTTTCCGAACAGGCACGTGTATAAATCCTTGATTTGCAGGCATCCCCAATCCAGTATTACTGGCATCTGGAGTTGACAGCTTCCTGACACGAAGCCATCAGGTACATCTGTGAGAATTTCTGGCTTTCTGATCACATGGAGGTTTGTGAATACAGCAAATCGCCTGAAAGAAACCAGCCCAGTGGCTGCTGTATAGTAAAGTGAGGTGTCTAAGATGAAATGGCCTAAAAGCATTTCCCTAAAATTTACTGCAATAGTAACCTTGTTTGTGAGATGTTCCCCACATCCAAACCCCATGCCGGATACACTGTGTGAATCGCACATCTGGGATGCTACAGATGCATGTACATACAGGGGCTACATGCTGAGGCTTATCCAAGGGAGTATTTCTGGAAGGTTCCATCATGTTCAACCATAGTGATACAGGAAGTGCCATCTACCCATCAGCATAATGAATTGGGGCCTCAAAAAAGTTTGGGGATAGTATGAAAATGCCATTGCCCAGGAAGAACCTTTATGCATTACCTCCAAACTGTGGACCCTCAAGTGACTTTTCTCTGCTCCTCATGCCGAGGGAGTTAGGGTTAGTCATTCACCACATTAGTGAGTATAAATCATGATAATATCATTTGCGAGAAACACTTAAATAACAATCTAACCCAATCCCCCTGGTACAGGAGGGTGGTCGTGGCATTCTAAAGAAGGACCAGCGTATTTTGTTCTAAAAAAGAAAAAATATTTGACTAGCAATTTCACTTACCTTGAAACCAATGTGTCCTCAAAGCCATGAATGACGCACACCTCTGGGCACGCAGTAGAACCTCACAGCATCATTGCAGGTGTGCCCCTCAGCAGGTGTGACCCCAGGAAGGAAGATGCCAGAACATTCTCTGGAACTTGCTCCTCCGTGGAGTGGTTGTGAACATTCAAAAGCCCAGGCTGGCAAAGTGCTCTGACCTTGGAGGTGAAAGGCTAGTATTTCCAGTTAGCCACGTATCAGAGCTCTGTGAGGCCTTGAGTAACTCCTACAATTCTTTTTGACCTATGTATTCATCTGTAAAATCTGCACATACTTTCCTATAGGGATGTCTTCCCCTATAGTTCTGAATCTGGAGGCATATCCAATCTGCAGACACAGAGCACAGTATGTCAAGACATGAAAGTGACCCAGTTTCACCGTGTTGCCTTTGCCTTGTCTTACATCAGCTTTCTTGGTGATGGTGGGATTCTTATAAGAGAATACGAGAAATTTCCACAAGATCACTTGGATGAAGCAGAGTGTGGTATGGGTTGTTGAGATCTTTCAGAGCATTAATTCAGTAATTGTGTTCAGGGTGATAGAGTCAGTCCCACCTGGGTTTGAGTCCCGGCCCCACCTCTCACTAGCTGTGTGGTGCTGGCAACTGTATTGAACTCTCTGTTCAATATATTCTTACCCTATGGGGTTGCTGTGAGCATTACATAAGATAATGTATGTAAAAGCCCACAACATAGTGCCCGACCCAGAGTAACTATCATTTACCAAACACTTACTGTTATTATGCTTTCAACTGACAGTCATCAAACACCCTCTGTGTGCTGAATCCCAGGCTAGAGCTGGGACACAATAGAGAATGAATTACCATGACTACGGCGAAGGAACCTCACAATTTAAAGAGGCGGAAGGACACAAAGTGGGCCATTATCGACAGGATGAAATATCGTGACTCAGAGATGAATCTGGAGTTACGGGAGCACCGCCCACCTGAGCCTGGGCATCAGAGCCAGCTTCCTGGAAGAGGCAACATCTCTGCAGAGACCTGGAGGATGAGCAGGAGCTGTTTAACTCTGGTCACGTAAACCACATTCTCTGAACTACTGTGACGCTATTTTGTCTGTTGTGTAGATGGTTAGTCTCAAGGCCCAGCAGGCTCTGAGGATACACACTCTCTCATTCCTCACGTTCCAAGTGTGGGGAGGCCACACCGGGAGAGGTCGTGCTACTGCGTGCGTGTGCGTGCGTGTGTGCGTGCGCATGTGCGTGTGTGTGCGTGCGTGCGTGTGTGCGTGCGCACGTGCATGCATGTGCATGCGTGCATGTGTGCGTGCGTGTGCGTGCGTGTGCGCACGCACGTGCATGTGTGTGTGTGCATACGTGCATCCGTGTGTGCGCATACGTGTGTGTGTGTGCGTGCGTGTTTAAAATATAGCTTTTCGAGAGAGATTAGGCAATCTGCCCACAGCAGTATTATCCCGTGCAAAGTCCAAGCAAAGGAATTAGCTTTAATTTTTTTTCCATTCTTCTATTTTATCAGTTACTACTACCATCATGACTACCATCATCCTGATGGTCGTTCTGTTCAGGTGCTTTGGGGGAAGGTTGCAGGCAAATCCAGAGCTGGGGAGGAGTGTCTTGGTGGAAACCCCTGCGTGAAGGAAGAAGGACACATCACATGGCCTTGTTCTCCCCTTCCTGACTCCATTAGCTTCCTACTCCAAATTATATCACTAGTTCCCAGTCATTCTGGTCCCAGCATCAAGGGTTAGATAGCTTGGACTTTTACCTCAGTACTCTGGCCATGAGGGCATATTTTTCCAAAACTGGGTCTTCCTGGGACCTTGAAAGTGTGGTCACTGCTAGAATTCACTCTATACATACATTAGACCTGATCCTTCATGTGTCCCCATAGAACAAGAGTCTGGGGAGTATCTGCTAATGTCAGGCCCTGAACACTAAACCTGGTAAAGCTTGTTCTTATTACTGCCTGTCAGTGAAATCCACAGTCTAATGTTTTATTTAGAGGCTTCCTTAAAGTCCAGCAACAATCAAACACTTATTATTTAAACGATCACTTCAGGTTTTTCTGATTTTCTGAAGACAGCAGGTGGTGAGAGTAGAAACTATGGAAACATCCCTTGCCCGTTAGCACGTCTTCCAACTCTTAGGACACAATGAGCAGTGTCACATACATGAGCCAAGAGAAAAAGTGACCTATACACACGCTCTCTGACATTTGGCACCAAGATGCTTGTGACGGGCACATCTTGGTGCAGTATTCCTGTTTCTTCCTTACAGATCCCACCATGTTCATTTGAAGGCATCAGCTCTGCCTAAGCCTCAGGGCAGGGTTTGGGGATGCAATGCCTTCACCGAGGACTGCTGGGTAAGAGGAGCGAGAGCCGGGGGAGTGTTCTCTCAATGGTGCCTCTCTTACCCTGCCCCCTCCAGGAGTGGCCGCGCTGACCTGGCAGCTATTTATCATGAGCGCATCGACGTGGAAGGCCACCACTACGGCCCCTCATCGCCGCAGAGAAAAGACGCCCTGAAGGCTGTGGACACTGTCTTTAATTATATGACCAAGTGGATCCAGGTGACCAAAAACAAGGACCATTGAGCTGACCTTCCCTCTTGTCACTGTCTTTCTGTCTTCTTGACTGCCACACCCCTCCACATCTTCCTTCTTGCTTATGGTAGCTGGCCAGGCCAGCACAGCCTGTGATGGGTCTTTTCTTCACATGTGCCTCTTCAAGTACCAAGAGACTCCTTGTTTTACAGCCAGGCCAGAGGGATGGAAGTGACTCAGATCTCTATTATTAGCTGGCTTAGCTGGCACGGTGGCCCAGGTCTTTACCAAACCTAGTAAGTCTGATAACCAGCTTGGCATGGGCATGGCAGGCAGGCCTGGGCTCTGTCCCTGATTCTACCACATCCTGGCTGAATGACTTAAGCAAGGTTTTATTTTTTTTAAATCTCCTGGGCTTTACTTTTCACATCTGTGAAATGGGCGAATGACAATCCTCATATTACCACATACGTTTGTTGAAAGAACCAAAGATGAAAACGGAGAAGGCAGCTTACAAGGCCAACGGCCCGTTTTATAGTATCGTTAGCACTATTGGGCTGGAGGCGGGGCCGTCCCTTCCCCAAAGTGCTTCTGCTGCAATTCTGAAGCGTCATCAGGGCAGAAGAGTAGCTGATTAAATTCAGAATCGGTTGAGTCTCCTTTCTCCTATCACATGTAGTTTAAAAACCTCTTCACAAGACTTTACAAGAGTGTGTCCCTCAAAGGCACTGTCCTGACTGGCTTTGTCCACCCACAGGAGCGGGAGCTGCAGGACGACCTCAACGTTATTATCTTCTCCGATCATGGGATGACTGACATTTTCTGGATGGACAAAGTGATTGAGCTGGACAAGTACATCAGCCTGAATGACCTGCAGCAAGTGAAGGACAGAGGGCCCGTTGTGAGCCTCTGGCCGGCCCCTGGGAAACACTCTGAGGCAAGAGCACCCAGAAAGGGAGGGGCGGGCCGGTGGGTGGGTCAGGGGAGCAGAGCGGAACTCGCCTCCTTTGCTGCCGCTTTGTGCTTGACCTTTGCCCTGTAGCCTTAATGCGGAAATACAGAGCTGCGTCAGGAGCTGGGACTTGCAGGCAGAGGACCTACTGTGTCCCTGTCTCACTGTGTGACCTCCGTCGCGTGGTTCATCCTCCTGTGTCTCTGTTTTCTCTTCTCTAAAATGGGCATTCTGGTCTCTACCACGTTGGATTTTCGCGGAAACGAAATGAGGTAGAGCATGGGCAGTGCTCAGTGTTGGCCGAAACGCAGCCTTTCTCAGGCAGGTCTGGGGTACATCAGACGTACACACACACACGATGCTCTTTCTCTGGAAGAAAGCCACCCGCCTCATCTGTTTTCATCAGTGAACCCGAGATAAGAAGGTGATGAATGAACGGGGGCTGAGGCCCTGTGTGCTGTGGGTCAGCTCCTTATCTCAGGAGCCACACGCTGCTTGGGTTCAAATCCCAGTTCTGTCATCAACTGGTGACAGGGCCCCTCTGCTTCTCCTCTGTCCATTCGCCTGGTGATAAAGCACACAGAAGCATGCTGGGCCCACCACAAGGATGATGTATGTGTCACTTATGATGATTATCACCATGGAAGGGGGACATTCCCAACAGGGTGTGGTCGAGTTCCCACAATGTACAGATCTGAGACAAACCTCACGCCCCCAAGTCACTGCCCTGCAGGAACTCAGCACGCTGAGATCACTAGGCCTCTGCTTACCCTTCTCTCCAAACAATAATTACGTCTGGCAGAGCTCTGTGCATCACCCTGAGAGAACGAAAAGGAAGAAATAGCAGCTTTGACGGACCACTTTGTCCCATGTTCTCTGGGGCTTCTGCTGACTCCCAGAGAAAGCTTCTTTGGATCAGGAATTGAGTCTCTTGCTCAGGAGAGGCCCAGACTGCTGCCAATCACGGGGCTGCCAGAAGTCGGGGTGGGCCTGGTGTTCCCACCCATCCTCACCACAGGGATCCCAATTGGTGATGGAAGGTGGTTGGTGTTGATGGAACCCGGGGGTGGGCTAGGGAGAAAGACTCTCCTCCCAACCCTGCCCACTCCCATATGAGAATCGACGATCTGTCTGTTTCAAGGTTGAGAAACACAATTGCCAGCAATGCCATCCCTCCCCAGCTCGTCCCATTCCCCAGGTGGATGCCCCTTTTATCTCCATGGTCAGGAAGTGCTGGATGTGTTGCACAATGTGTCTCGTGAACCCCCCATATATGAAAGCGGGAAGAATATTTTACACTTGGCGGGTCCCACAGTAAAAGGCTTCTTGCAAAGAAGTTCTGTTTTCCTGACAAGGAAGAGTTTGGCGCTTAGGAACATGCCAACTCCTGAATGCTCAAGCATCAACCGTTGGTGAGCTGGGAAGCGCTTCCTCCAATTCCGTGTTTAAGTCAGGCAGTTGCAAGCCACTTAAAGCAGTTGGTGGAGTATTCAAAAGTAGGGGCTGGCTATGTTTGGGTGACAGTTTGTCATGTGATGGGCACAACAGTTTGTGAGACCTGTTGGGTCTCAGATTTTTCACTTATCCCAAAAGTTTTTGCAAAGGTACCCTACTTCTCTTAAGAACTATGGATTTTTTTAAAGTAGGAAATCATAACTCATGAGGCTCTCAGAAACCCTTTACTGAACAGTCTATTTTCAGAGTTGAATGGGTGAACTCAATTTTATACTTAGTCCAACTCAGGGAGAATTGCTGGCTAAAGGCCAGTAAGCCAATTGATTTTAATTTTAGCCATAAACATTTCAGCTGCTATTAAATATTGGAACTCTATGCAGAGCTCACATCTCCATCATGAAACTAGCAGTGTAATTAGTGGCAAAGCATTACTAGTAGTTTTAAGATTCAAGTGTAGGCGGGACATACATGTTCTAGGTCAAGTCAAAGAATAAATACTCTATTTGGTCTTGGTGGTATTTAACATCAGGCAGACCAATTTCTCATCTTTCATGTTATTATAGCATTTTTGACATAAATAAGTTTTTGTAATTTGTTCATTAGTCATTGAGTAGATACCAAAAATTTATTATAACATATGTGTAATGTATAAAGGATAATGTTACAATGGCACCTAATATTCAATAAACATTTAAGAAATAGAACATTGCTATCACCTGTCATAGCTCCTGTGTGCCCTTCTCAGTCCCCATCACTTTTGCAACTCCCTCAGAGGAAACCACTGTCCTAAATTTTGAGTTATTGGTTCCCCAATTCTCTTTATAGTTTTACCATGTGTGGGCTTTCCTTTTGTGGTTATTCAAATTTTATATAATAGAAAAAAATCCTATATGTATTCTTCTGCAACTTACTTTTTTCTTTTTTTTGGTCTTAAACTGAAATCCCCAAGATTCTTTCACATGTTCTAGGTACAACTCATTCCTTTTCACGACTGTACAATATTCCACTACCCAACCACAGCATGGTTATTTACTCTTTCCTCTGTCGCCGGGCATACGGGCTGTTTCTGTTTGTAGTACATGTCCCTCTCCATGTCTGCAGATGCACGTGCACAAGGGGTCCTCACTCCATCCCTAGGGGGTAACTTGTTAGGTCCTGCAGCATATGGATCTTCAGCCTTAACTAGATAAAGCCCTTGTTTTCTGAGACATGCAAAAATTTCTCATTTCTAGGTAGTCAAATCTATCAGGTGTTTTGGTCATTTCTTTCTTTGATCTTATAAAATCCTTTTTTTCCTCCAGGTCCAATAAATGTTCACATCTATTTAAGAAAGAGAATGCAAAAGTGGTCATGCTTGGTTTTCTTTGCAGGTATATAACAAACTGAGAGCAGTGGATCACATGACTGTCTACGAGAAAAAAGCCATACCGAGCAGGTTCTATTACAAGAAAGGGAAATTCGTCTCTCCTTTGACCTTAGTGGCCGATGAAGGATGGTTCATAACTGAGGTAATTATCAAATACATGACAATTCATCCACTAGACAAAGTCTATCAAACTGCCAAAGATACATAATTATTCCGCTTTTACACTTAAAAGATTTTGTTCTCACTTAAGTGTCATTCATTACATTATTTCCTTCTTTAGAGAATCAAGAGGTTTGGTCAAGTGACTTTTAGACACAAACTGTAGTTCAGATCGAGAGTCGCGGTTAGACAACATGGCTCCAGACTTGCTGCATTTTAACGAACGGGCCTTAGGTAGTTAGCCAGGCTTATGGTATAACATGTACAGTTTAAAGTGAAACAATTACTACGGACCAAAGCATTGCTTTAGGGCCACGAAGAGCAAGATGCTCAGTTTTGCTCTCACCTTTTAAGAGATATGTTGGGCAACCCAAACTCCACAGATCCAGGTCCCTGGTTTGCCAATTGGATTTTACAGAGGGAATTACCTTGCATTTTGGGTCCAAACCCTACTTGCCTTGTGACCAAATGATATCAGCAGCTTCCTCTATGCCTGTTTGGCTCCATGCTCACGAGGCTCTTGGATCAGCTTCTGATACAGGGCCAGCACGGGAAGGCCCTGTCCGTCGGATGAATCATGGTCACATCCTGTCTAGAATCAGTTCCTGAAGAGAACATGGGTTATCGTGGACAGGACTTTGAAGATGTGCTGCTAATATTTCAGGCTACAGGTAAAAGAGAGTGGCAGGTATTGGCCACGAGAGCCATTGGTTGAGGCCATCAAAGTAGAAGGCCTAAGTCTAGTATTTAATCTGCCAGGGAAAGGTCCGGTTTTGATCAGCAGAAGTGCTGATCAGGTAAATGAGTAGAAGTCTAGGGACTGAGGTGTGGAAAATTAGGGGTTCCTGGACATAAACCCAGTCATTCAGGGGGACCGAGTTGTTCCTGTGTGCTCTCAGACAAAGAGAAGCACTTGGTCACCGAGGAAACAAAGCAGACCTGGTCAGAAATGTCAGCTGCACTGTCCTTAGGCCAAGCTGGGCCCTTCTACAGACTTGGCTTCCTAGGCCATGTGATTACAAACGTCCCCCAGAGGGTCCCTCTGCTCCTAACCTTCTCTCTCCTAAGAACCCAAATGCTTCTCTTCATGTCATCACACTGTTAGATGTTCACCTCAGGTGAGATTATTCTAGGCTCCCGGCACTTGCATTTACAGTGGTTTTCTCAGGGCTTCGCAGTGAGCATGCATGCAGCCAGGTGGGTCACCTGGTCAGGTGCTCATCCAACTTTGCACCACAAGCCAACTTTCCATGTCGTGCAGAAGGGCTTACACTTGAAGCTTTTTTAATGTAGAAAATTCTGGTGCAATTGCTTTGAGTTTGTAAAAGCAAGCAGACAACGAGTGTTAATGCAGTTTGCTATCACTCATTTCTTAGCATGGCTATGAGTATTTATTGTTTCCTTTCTCATATTTAGCTGAAATCAATAGCACTGGGAAACTTGTTCGTGGTAGGGAAGGAGATTATAAGAATTCAGAGGTAATTTGGGGGGTAATTTATGGGGAAACAACCTAAGTAGGCAGAGTGGCAAAGCCAGAGGGCATCCTGAAGGCATTAGGCAACTAATGGGGTGCCAACGGGAGAGGCCCTGAAACCCTCCAATGGGATGGCACAGGCACTGGTGAGGCCTCAGCCATAAGTGCTGTCAGAGAAGCTTCCGTCTGGATGGTAAACACAGTATCTTGGCAATAGTACATCCAGCTAGAAGATGCACATTTCTCCAATGAGTGATTAACACACAGTGATGGGGGTCCCAAGGGTATTAGTCAAGATGCTCTTGGTTGTAAGTCACAGCCCACTTGAATAAATGTGGTTTACATAATAAAGATTTATTATCTCACATAACTCGAAGTCTAGAGGAAAGCAGTTCCAGGGTTGGTTCATCCCGCAACTCAGTGATATCAAGGCTCTTGTCATTCTTTTGGCTTGCCCTTCAAGGTCACAAGATGGCTGCTACAGCTCCAAGCATCATGTCCCTTCAGTCATCCTAAAGCAGAAAGAAGGGATATGGCTTACTCTTATATATCTCTTAACTTTATTAGGGAAGAAAGTCTATATCTCAGAATCAGCGGTAGATACGGGTGTGGCGGACTCTGACTAACAATTCTAAAATTTGGGGAAGAGTACATAATTATGAATATAAAATTAGGTGCAGGGACCCAGAAGAAACCCATGCAAGTGAGAAGCCCTGATGCTTAAACTTCGTTAACTGCACCTTAAATCCCCTTCTGCCCAGTGCCCACCAACAAACTTCTCAGGTCTCATCAATACCAGGGTGTCCAGAAGACGCCTGCTTCGGGTCCACTTCGGTGCTAAGCCCTGGTGCCATGTCGAAGTGTGGACCATCAGTCCATACTCACAAGACAACAGTGATACACAGGTTAGGGATTAGACCAGGTCCTTGAAACTTAGAACAGCAAAGAAGGAAGGTGGAAGGAGGGCCAGGACAAAGTGCACCATCTCCAACATTCTGAGAGTGACCGCCCCCTCAGAAACCCCAGTGACAATTCTGGCCATGCCTCCCACCCCACCCCGGGCTCTGCTTTTATCGCCCCCTCCCCTCGAGCCCCACGTTGGCCCCCAACACTCCGCTGAGGGTTCAAGTACCTGGTCCTCTGCAAGAAAGTGGCAGATTTCAGTGCCATCTGAGAGTGAAGTCATGTGGTAATTGTGTACTGCATTCTACATTATATCATATTATATTGCATTATATTTTCTGATATTGCCTTTGTATGTATCACATAAATCTCAGACACACACATACACATACATATGTTCGTTTGTGTAGATCAGAACTAGAGCTACCATTATTTTATTTTATGGCCTAACCGTTGACACTTACTGGGACAGCTTTTAAAAAATAGATAATTATTTCAAAAAGAGGATTTGAGGTCATTGTTTTACATACTTGAAGCAGAAAATTGTTTTTGAAAGGAACAAATCAGAAGGAAGATAAATAGGAGGTGAAAAAAACAAGATTAGCTTTGAAAGGTTAATGGTCACCCACTAAATACAGAGACCATCAATGCTTTCTCACATAGTTGTAATTGCTAATAACGGGACTAAAAACTAACCTTCATGTATCATCTCCGACTCACTCAGGCTTCCCCATCGTTTCAGTGATATGGACATAGCTATTTTGCCCTTTGCAGATGACAAACCTATCAAGAAAATTTCTTCTAAACATTTTGGTCAACAATGATGAAACAATAAGAGCTATCTTGAATTAAGTACCTCCTGGTTATGATTTCTAATTCTTGATGACTCTGCATTGTGGGTATTATTAGTCTTGAAAATAACATACCACAACATAAAATGGAGCACAAACATGATTCTGAGCTTCCTAGCAGCCAGCTCAAAGAGGCAAGGGCCAGCGATCATATTAATGTGCCCTGTGGTGTCCGTACCACGCTGGCACAAGAGCTTCCCGGGAAAACCACGGCCGTCAGTCCTGAGGGAGGTTTAGGTATGTGCAGGCCGCTCCTTTTTGTACCGTAGTTTCTTATCATTTTACTCCTATCCTTGAATTTACGAGTTTTCATTTCCTTTTTTTTTTTAATTCATTTTTATTGTTAGACTTATTGGGGTGACATCTGTTAGCAAGGATTACAATTCTACAGCGGAGTTTTCATTTCTAAAACTCATATGTAAACATGATCATTTCTGACTCTACTTTGATATAACATCCAGGTTATATTTCTTTGTCTTCTGAAAAATCCTAAAACGAATACCCAGTCTCACCTGAGACACTGTTTTTGTTTTTTTTACATCTTTCTGTTGCTTATTACACTTACTTAACTGCAGAGAATTGAAAACTCTGTTCTAGATCCTCGTTCCTGCTCCGTGCCAGGCCTACTCATCTGCCCCATTCTGATTTGCAGAATCTCTCCCCATGTGGTAAAAGAACGCTGTTCAGTCTGCACCCCACATCCCAGCGCACAGTGCACGAGCTGCCCAGACGTGCAAAACCCTCAGGCGTGCACGTGTTCTCTCTGGGTCTGGGTTTGGATAGCAGAAGACTCTTTTTACGGGTTGAGCCATAATTAGGAAAGCAGCTGAGTCAGGACCAAGGGATGCTGGTTGGGAGCCAATAAAATAGAACCCCAGCTCTCCTTTCCTTTCTCCCCGCAGCTGCCGTCCCATAAACATGCGTGAGGTTGCTTCCTCGGCAAAAATGCCATTCCTGTACACACACCAACTTTTTGCCACCCATTTAAGTTTTGCAGACTCTAAGGGAGCCAGCTGCTCTAACAGGAAGACTTCACTGAGTTAGGAGTTGTTTTTTCTTTTTTTTTCCTTTCTGGCTGCTTGGAGAGCTGTCACTGAAAAAGATAAAGACAGGAAACAGATTTAATTTGTCACCTGGAAATGCACAATTACCCAGTGTGACTGCTAACGGTGAAATGTGAAAGCAAGCTCCTTGCACAGTGGCTCCCTGCAGTTTGCTTCTGCTCCGCGCTCTTTAATATGCAGACTGGATTTGCAATCACTGCCGGTCCTTTCTGGCCTTGGCTCCTGCAAGGGCACAAATCTAGACTGTTCGTATTCCCGGAGGACTAAACACGAAGAGGTTTAAAAAATCCCAGGCCCCCTGCATGGGCCAAGCCCGCCAAGCAAGGGCGTAGAGCTTCCTACACTGACACCGCCACCTCCCGTGTCTTCCTAAGACCTGGCCACTGTCCTCTGGGATCCTTCCCATTGTTTGTCCTTGCCAGGGCACAAGGGTCACACTCTTCACGGGAACATCCACGCCTGAAACACGCTGGCCCTACTCTTTCAGCCCAGGTGCTCCCCCATCCCTGCCGTCCCAGTCAGTCACACATGCTCTACACATATCCTCCCCCAGCAGGGCACCAGAAAGGAGTTCATGCAAGGGCCCCCAGGAGGCAGATCCAGTGATGCTGAATGTCCTTGGCATCTGAGCAACACAGCACGATGCCGGGTGGAGAAATATGGGGGCTACTTTCCACCAACCTTAAGTGCACCCTGCCATCCTTCACCGTAACATCCATGCACTACCTAAAAAATGTCAACTGCTAAATTCAACACATACTATACCTACTTGGCTACTATTTGATGAGTGCCTACTGCACGTAACCTAACAAAGTTCTAGTTCCAATTAGAGTGAGGAGCTTGCAGCCTAGGGACGGAGTCAAGCATTAAATGACCATGCATGCCATCAGAACAAACAAGGGGCCGTTACCAATTGTGTCAAGTGTGATGACGGACAAAGAAGATTGGGGAAGAGATTGTCTGGGAGGAGAGCGAACTCACTTTAAAGGAGGGCGCAGAAGGTCTCTCTGAGAAAGTGATCGCAGGTAACCTGGCGAATCGGAGTCATCGTCCGGGGGGACGAGCTTGCTTTCCAGGCCAAGGGAGGGAATGGAGTACTTGAAGAAGCCGAGGAAGGAAAGGAAGAGCTTCGAGAATTAGAGGAACTGACACAATGGACCACGTGGCGGATTGTGGGGCATGAGGAGAGGGAACGTGGGATGGATGAGGCTGCCCAGGCGAGCAGGGGCACGGTCAGGCCAGGCCATGGAAAGACGCTCTTTTGTCCCAAGTGCAATGGAAAACCAGGGAGGGTTGTAATGGGGGTGCACCACGACCCATAGTCCACAGGATGATATAACTCACAACTTGTAAGTGAAACAGAGTTGAGGGACTGAGGTTGTGAGCAGTTCTTCCAAAATTCTTATATTTCTCAACTACCATCTGCTCCATGCAACACCCAACTCTTCCCTAATTTCCTTCATCTTAGAATTCTCGTAAAACCCTGAATCTCTCCCCTGGGTGCTGTATTTGTCTGTCTGCTTTTGCAGTCTTGCATGCTGGGGTGGAATTTCCTTGAGGTCAGATCTGTGGCATCTTGACCTTCCTTTTCCTTCATGGAAAGTAGTATGTGGCTAAGGCTCAGTATATGTGTGTGGAATATGAATTAAATGAATTAGTAAATACTGAGACAACTGATTCTTGGTTCAATCGGTTGTTCACTTTGTAGGTTTATCAATCAGTAACCAAGTAAACAGAGAGGAAAGCTAAGTCAGGACTTAAACTTTGGATAATTGTTAGTAGCCCTGGAAAAGATTTCAACAGGGAAAAGGTGTTGAAACCCCTCATGGAGATTATCCTAGCTTTCATTAGCCCACAGCTGGAACCCAAGGGCAGGACACGTCAGCAATCCCCAGTCCCTCCAGCCTCAACGACTAAGCCCTGTGGCCTCTCCTGGACAGTGTCTGCCTCATGCCACCGTGCTCAAAAAGGTGGCCAGCTGCGACCAGAAGCTGGTGGAAGATTGTGAAACGTGATATTTCACGGTTGATCTTCCGGACTCTTGTCTGAGTGGGGAGCTCTGCAGCAAGTCCAGCCCACGCTCCTAAGGGAGGCCAATATTTATCTCTGGAGGAAAGCTTTATTTTGAAAACTGGCAAAGGATGTGGACTGCCAGGCTCAATTCTAGGTAGATGAATGGCAGTTAGGCCCAGACCCAAACTATTTGGGGAAATCAAGACAATCTGGGAAATGTGGCTTCTGAGTTTCAGTGGCAGCCAGAGTAGCATTGTCCAGGCCCAACGAATTGAGCCTCAGGAAACCGGGTGTCAAGTGGGGGTGCTGCCTGCTTTCTGGTGGTGATTAGGGTGGTCGGCGAAAGCCACGTGAGAGCACATGCAGACCCTCCTCACCCTTGGCACACTTCAGTAAACCTGCCCTGGGGTGGGGGCAGGGAGGGGGGAGAGGAAAATAAACCCCATCCACCCAGTGCTCTCCTCCAACACTTCTCTCTACTCCAAGGAGGCGGGTTTCTCTTCATCCCCGCTGATTTTGCTGTCTGGCCTTTTTCATTTCAAGGATTAGGCTGTGTGTGGCAACAAGTTTTGCAGGGTCAAACCAGGGCCCCAAACCCGTGCAATTAAATGCTTTTTTCAAAAGGGGCAGCCTTCTTAGGCAGAGAAAGGGATCTCTGCAGTGGCATGGGGCGAGCCCACATCTTCAGGTTCATAACCACCTGTCCCTCAGGGGCTCTGAGGAGTTGTGCCACCAGGAAGCCCCTCAGGAGGAGAATTTAAAATTCCAGTGCCACAAAAGCTGAGAAGCAGTAGTTTTTAATAGAAACCGTAGCTCAGCTTGAACCCTCGCAGCAAAACCACCAGGGCCAGCCCAGCTTCTGTCATTTCCACGAGAGCTTTAGCTGAGGCCACCCCTGACTGGCACACTACGGTGTACCTCTTGCAGCCGAGGTGACATCCAAAGTTTATTGTATTTTGAGGGGCCTGAGAAGTTCCCGTTATAACCGTGTCCTAGGAGAATGCAGTAGATTTAATTTTTATTAGGCCCCTCACACACCTGGATAGGTGTGCACGTTTTATTTATTTTTAATCTGACCAGATCTCCAGGGTGCTGGTGTTTCCCCAGGTCCCTAGAGATCTGGTGGGCTGTGTCATCAAGGAGTGGGGGGACGGAGAGACTTGGGCCTGGGACTCCACCGCCCGGAAGAATTGTACCATGAGTGGTTGAAGGGAGGCACGACGGTCTGTTGAACAACCAGGGTCCCATGAGCACCGGTCAGCGACAGGACACTGGCTGGAGAAGTCGGTAGGGCACCCGGTTCCTGCTTGGGAAAGCAGGCTGCCTGGCCTAAAACGCCAACTCGGCACGGTCATCCAGTGGAAACGTGACACGTCCTCGGAAAAGGAAAAATTGTCATTTAACACGGTGCATGAGAGATTCTGGGAGAACCACTGCCAGGGGGGTGTCCCAGACCTGATGATCCGTCCCAGTCACCTGGGGGGAGATGATTAACCACATAGATTCCTGCCTCACCCAAACCTACCAAGAGCAATAGCCAAAAGTGGGACCCGGGCAGTCTCTGCACAGCCAGTTTGGGATCGAGCCACGTAGACTGAGTGCTCCGGGTTTTGAGGTGGGAGTGTCCTCCATGGGGGAGCCTGGAAATCACCCAGACAGAGCAGGAGGAACCCCACAAAGCTCACAGCAGCTATTAATAGCTCCTCTGGTCAGAGAGGGAATCCTTGGAGGACGGACGGATTTCTACATCCTCAGCCACCCCTCAAGAAGTGATTTGGGGGTGCAGAGCAAGAGCTGGAGTCCAAATGTTGTCCCAGCAGCTGGCGGCCCCCTGGCTTCTCAGGAGTGTTTCCCTCTGTGGCTTAGCAACCGTGTTCTGATCTGCACTGAGGGGAGACCAGAAGGAATGGGCAAGAAATAGACGTGCTAACATATTTCAAAAATACAACAATAAAAAAACAAGTCAGCGCCCTGAGAGGTTGCCAAGGCATCCCATGGCCACGTGCAAACAGACGGCAATGAGCACAGACATTCAGGCCACTTCCTGCTCCTTGCTGGTCTACCATCTCTCCTCCTGCCTTTACCCTCATTGCCAGCCCACCCCCATTTCTGACTCTGTCCCCAGACACCTCCACTTGGCACCATAAAGCAATCCTAAAATGCTGAATTCAAAGAGGTGTATCCAGGCAAGTGTCGAACAAACTTCGTTAACTGGTTGGCTGATTTGAGGGTAAACAGTGAATGTTACTTTTTTTTAACGCTCGATGTGATAAAGACAAAGACCTAGTCTAGAAACCATGACTCTTACTTCATAGATATTCCCAAATTCAAGCAAATTTATGATAGGCATTTCCATGGTCAGCTGGTAGTGGAGTGCAGGCACCAAAATATAATACAGGCACTGAAATAAAAAACAAAAAGTCTATAAACACAGTAACTCAACCATGTCTCACAGTCTTCTTCATGTGGAGCTATTTTGGGCTCCTTCCTGTTAGAAATGATTAGCTAGTCTAGTGGCTCCCGGAGGAGGGGCCTGGCACGACCCTCCATGCACGTATAGAGGGGCGTCTTGAAAGGCACTAGGGTGTGCTGAGGGTTAGGCCTGGGGAGGATGTTATTTGAATTTCCAGGACAGTGTCCATAGTAGAGTCACCAGCTTGTCCCAGTTTGCCTAGGACTGTCCTGGTTTTAAAAACTGGAAGTCTCACCTCTTGGAACCCTTCAGGCGTAGGCAAACCGGGACAGCTGGTCACCCCGTTTGATTGACACAGCTCCGGTAGGGACTCAACAGCAGAAAATCCACAGTTCCTCTCACTGCTTCCAACAGGCTCACTGTGAGGGCTGCTTTCTTCCCGTGCTTGTTAGGTTACCCCAGGTCTCCTTGCCTCGCAGGGCCTTCTGTATGTCCGACCGTCCCCTCTAAGAGAATTCCCAAGGGCCCTGTTACTGGAGCTCCTCGGTGCCCACCCACCCATTTTTTAGAGCTTCCTGTGTGGCCTCCTTGGCTCCCCGTGACGACACACGCACACAGTCCCATACTCACAGTGACTGTCACCACAGACAGGCTGACCAGACGTCCCATTTTAAACGGGACAGAAAACAACGGTACTGTCCCATTTCAACAGTACATACGGTTAGCCTAGTCTCACTGGGCTAAACTCAAGGTGTCAGTGGGCTGGCCATGGACCATTTGAAACAGGACAAGACCGTTGTTTCTGTCCCATTGAGAACAGGACGTCTGGTCAGTCTAACACAGGCCTCCTGCTTCTGCCCAGGCCCAAGGCCTCAGTGCTCGAACCCACCTCCGTGCTTCGGGCTCAGAGCGCCCACTCCTGGCCCCGGCTTGCACGGGGGACACTGCACAGAAGCTGTAACTCCTCTTCTTCCCTCACTAACGATGAGCCCTTTGGGGTGAAGGAACTGTCACCCCTCATCCGTGCCCCTGCCCTCCGAAAGCCCAGCAGAGCAGCTGGCAGACTCGGTGCTCCGTGTACGTCTGTCCAATTCTGACAGCATCGCCTGTCCCACGTGCTGGCAGGAGGCCCCCGCCTTGCTGGGACTCCTCGCACCAATGACACCCCGTTCCTGCACAGCCTGCGCAGGGTGGACTCCCTCCTTTTTATTAGTGGCGAACCACCCCTTGCAGGCAGGACCCTCATCAGGGCCGTCCACCCCATGCTGCAGAAAGACCAGTTGTTTCCGTCACTTCCAGAAATGATGCATAGCTGCCCTCCCTACAATGGGCCTGGCTTTTTTAGAGACCCAAACTTAGGGGTACTCCCCTCTTCCATCCATGCACACACACACACACACGCGCGCACACACACACACACACACACACACACTCACCACCGCTCCTCTACCCCTGTCTCACCTTTGGCCAAAACTAGAGGGTCTGGACACCTCCCTAGGATGTCACTAGGTGGCACTATGTGGCAGTTCCTGGACCTCGTGTGGTCAGGATGGGGTCAGACTCCTCAAGCAGGAGCTTGTGCACCCACTGTTTGGGGACTCTTGCTCTGGAGGCTGAGAGATCTGTAACACACACTTCAGCTCCCCCTCACATGTAAGCACTTGGGAGGACAATGTGGGGTACAGTATGAAGACAGTGAAAGCTACGAGCTAGGAAAGGAAAAGGAAGAAAATCATTCAGTGCACCATTTTGACATTAAGGCTGTAGACGTGATGTATTCCATTCAATCACCTAGATGAAGTGGTTGACTTCTCCTACAGACAGCCAGTTTATTATTACCTTTTAAAATCAATAAGGACAATTGTTTCACGGGAGCAGCTTGTCACTTTAATAAAAACTAGTGGGTTTACCTATAATCAGACAGACCCCCAATTACCTTGAGGGCTGAGATTTTCATTCCTGTATGTTGTATTTGTGAAATTTAGGCTGAAAATTTTAAATCAGGTCATCAGTGTTCATCTCCCTTTCACCTGTCCCTTTGTCATCGGGGACAGCTGTCCAATGGGGTTCATGATTCGTGCAGTCATTGGGAACGACATGTCCTACTTCGTGCTTCAGGAGCCACTGCCTCAGTAGACAGTGAGAGAGGAAGCAACACAGTAAATGAGCTGACGAAGCTAAATTGGGACGTGCTGTGATCATGGCCACAGACAGACAAAGAACCAAACAGTACAAGTTAGAAATGCCGGAAGTTAGTTCAAATATTCCCGTGGAAAAATTCGGGCTACAGCTGGAGAAGGAAGGACAAGGAAATGGAGAGTCAATGAAATAGTGCGATTCAGAAAGCAGTAACACCAGGGAGCGATTTATGGGGTGAGCCTGGAGGGGTGTGCAATGCGATCTGACAGCTAAATAAGCAAAGGAGAGTTCAAGCCTCCCAACCAACACTGTCCTGCTGCACATGACCAGAGCACCTCGCCCCACAGTCA
The DNA here is from genome assembly GCA_004026885.1 of Lyroderma lyra. Lineage (NCBI taxonomy): Eukaryota > Metazoa > Chordata > Mammalia > Chiroptera > Megadermatidae > Lyroderma > Lyroderma lyra. The sequence continues at coordinate 56,407 of PVJL010000125.1, forward strand.
GGACTGCTGGTGACCATCCGCAGCCACTTAGTGACCACCTACTGTGTGTCAGGCACTTAGCACACAGCCGTGTCATCCTCCCAAAACTCTGCAAAGCAGGTAGGGTCATATCAGCAAAGGCAACAGAAGCTCAGGGGAGCCACGTAGCTAGACTGCAATTTGACCCCATGCCAACCCAATTCCACAGTCTCTTCTCTATATAACTGGCTACCTCTCCGTGAGTGAGGAGGTGAGGGACTGGGGGACACCTCACTATCCAGAGCTAGCAGAAGCACTGCAGGGACCTCTGTCTGTGGGTAGCCAGATGCACAAGGGCCAAGAGACAAGAGAACCTGGGTTTCAGTCTCAGCCCTGCCTCTCCACAGCTGTGTCAGTTAACCTCCCTGTGCCTTAGTTCCTTCAACTACAAAGTGGGGGGATGCTGTGACAATCATGTCGGTATAGGCCCTTGGTGAACTGTAGGGCACACTAACTGCGTGGGACCGTGATGCGCCTTGTGTGAACTGACCTGCGAATTGCTGCTATTTACTTCCTTTGGTTCCAGTCATTCAGAACAACCAGTCATTTCTACCTCCTGCATTTGAAATACTTGTAATATTGAGCCCTGCTTAGCAAGAAGATGGTTGGAATATCAGGGACGAAGGAAGGGCTCCGCAATGAAGGGCTCAGGTGTGCCCAGCTGGATGCAGCCTCCTCAGGAGTCACAAGACCTTTAAGCCTTTTGTCTCACAAGTGAGCACCTGCAGTCTAAGAAAATTCAGTTCTGAAGGAAAAACAGGCGACAGGGAAGGGATGGTCGTGGAATCCATCCCAAATGAAGCACGATCGAAGGAAATGAAGATGGACAAGCCTGGATAAGAGGAGCGTGAGACCGCGTGGAGAGGAGGGAATTCATCTATTCCAAGCTGCTCCCAAGGGGGGAGCTGGAAAGGCGGGTTGGGGTGGCATGATGGCGGAATGAGCGCCGGGATGGTCATGAATGGGCTGCGTCTGAGCTTCAAGGGCTTTGCCAGGAAAACGAGGTAATTAGATCAGACACTGTGTTTTCCGACAGTTCTCTGAGAGCAATTGGATTTCCTACAATTCAGTGCAATTCTGACGCTAACTACCCAGCGGTAGAGCAGACCCCACGCGTTAACGGGCTGCCCCACCTTAGACTCTGGCCGCGAGGCCCGGTCCCCGGGCTGCCCACGCTTGAGTTTGACTTGGCTACAAATTTGAGGGTTCTCACAAACCCCTTCAGGTTTAATAATTCCCTGGGATCAATCACAGAACTCAGGAAGGTGCTGTACTTACAATGACAGTTTTATTATAAAGAATACAACTCAGGACAGCCAAATGCAGGCGGTGAGCAGCATAGAGCCCCCCACACGCTCTGGGCACATCCGGCGCATCAAGGGGTTCCTTAATCCAGAAGCTCCCTGGTCGTGTTGTTCCAGGGTTTTATACAGGATTTCCTTGGTCAAAGGAGGGGGCTGAGAGTTCTAACCTTACACACGTGACCCCACATAACGTGACCTTTCTCCAAGACGGTTTCGGTCTAACACAGTTTGAGAACTGGGGGGACCCTCGTCTAACACAGCATCCCAGAACGCGGCTTCACTGGGACCCCGTTTGAGAAGGAGAGACACCCCCGAACAATACGGCACATCCTAAGAGCTTTTGAGAGCAAAAGATACCTCATTTGAAATTCTTTATTCCAGTGTGGATGTCACGTCAGATTTGACTGCGGAATTTTAAAATTGATCAGAATTTTAAATCCATTTGGATCGTGGAGCACTAAGTCCACACCTTTTAAAACTATGTGGTTTTCTTTTTACTGCATGATACATAGGTGAAAATTGCTTTAATCAAGCTATTTCTCTTACTTATAACACTATAATAGTATGTTTTCTTTAATTTTTAGAACCTCACCCCCGTTTTTGCACTAGTTCTTTGTTTTGTAGAACACGGATTCGCATAGCACGGCATTTCGGGGACCCAGCAACCGTGTTATACGGGGGTTTCCTGTAGTCTGTAATTGGTTTCTAGCCCCCCATCCTGAAGCTATCTAGTCCCCTCATCACACACCCGAAAGTCGTCCCAGTGGCAGACTCAGGTACGGAGGAGAGGGGCTCTTTATAAGTAACAAAAGGCGCTCCTATCGCTCAGGAAATTCCTAGGGTTTGGGGAGCTCTGTGCCAGGAACCTGGGACAAAGGCCAAATGGCGTTTTTATGACACCACAGGAACACTTTATCATCCTTTCTGTTGCTAACATGCTATATTGAGTGCTTCTAAAACTGATTACGAGCTCCGGTTCAGCCCCATGTAAGAAAATACCTTCCTAACTGGAGCTCTTGGGCAGTGTCATGGGCCCCCCCAAGGGTCTGAGCTACCTGGAATGCAACGTGGTCCAGACGAGGCTGGACGAAGACAACCCCTACGCGGGGTGGTGGCTTGGACCCGGTGCTCACTGGTCCCGATCGTGGGGACACAGCGGGATGTAATTGCCTTGCCTGATTTCAGAATCGAGAGGTGCTTCCGTTTTGGATGAACAGCACTGACAAGAGGGAGGGCTGGCAGCGTGGATGGCACGGCTACGACAACGAGCTCATGGACATGAGGGGCATCTTCCTGGCCTTTGGACCTGGTAGGTGGGGAAACGACCCCGTTGTCTTGTCATCCATTCCCAGGGACGTCTCTCCAGGAGCTGGTGGCGCTAGTAAAGGCTGGCATGGTTTTTTATGCACTCCCTTTATGAGGAAAGCTGAGCAAACCCAGCCGGTCTCCATGAAACATCTCTGGTTGGCTTGCTTTCAAATGCTTCTTGGGTTTGGCAAATGTGGCCAGATAGTTTTCCTCATAAATTTTAAACCTTGAGCGCAGCAAAGCAAATGTATTCCACATGTCTGTGATTCATTTTTACTTAATTTATCAAAATGTTATTTTACAGCTCTCTGATGTCCAGGAAAACTTATCAGACACCAGGTTGCTGACAGTTGTGAGTTTCAAAATTGACGTGATTGCTTCACAGGGTCTGACTTCCACAGTTCTTCCCTGTCTGGGGCACCCACCCCAGTGGGGTCATTTAGTTTAGGGCCCAGCCAGAAGCTAGGATGTGCTCAAGGGCGGCCAGAAAGTGACCTGGGGCCAGAGTGACTAATGATGTGTTCGATGAAAACAAATTTATGGTGCCCTCCTTGACCAGACCGATTCTGAGAGCGGGAAGAGAGGGAGGGGAAAGAGGGCTTATTTGATCATTTTGCTTGCATTGAGAGAGCACTGTGCATTCCCATTTTGGAAAAGTTTGTCAAACACTCTGAAGAGTGTACAACTACCTCAGCACCCTCTTCGTTCAAAATAAATTAGGATGAAAAAGCACTTAACAGCCTTCATCCATCTGTTGATTAGCTCGTGAACTACCCTCCTTTCTTACCGCTGTCCGCCCTCCCTATTAAATAGGAAGAGCTGCCCCTGATACCCACATTCTAAATGCCTTTCTCTGCATGTTGATCAGAATGCTTCAGCCCATGGAAGTCCATGCTTTCCTTTCAAATTATAAGGAGATTATGCCTAGACAGTCTGTAGTTCTTCTCGAGGTAGCAAGACGAAGATACAGGTCAATCCACCCATCTTGGGTCACTTGACTATCCAAAATAGCAGCTGAGAACTATAAAGTGTCTCTTTCTACGCCCTCCATGAGGTCCTCTGAGAGCCTTAGCTTCACTCCAAATCCTTTCCCACTTGTGGTTCAAGATCCCAGTCCTGAAGGAAGCATCTGAAGCAGTAGCAGCAAACATTTACAGAGCCCGGCCTGGGTCCAGGCATTGGCCTCGGGGAGAGTGCCGAGGATGCCCAACACGTTGCCATCCGCCTGTAAGAGCTGTCAGGTGTGAGCGCGCCCCAGTCAGATCATCGGAGCTCAAAGCCGAATGAATGAGGGATGCAGCGCTGAGGACGTCACTGAGGTCAAGTGCTAGATTAGGTTGGAGACATTCCAAGGTCACGGCCTTTGCTGGGGAGAGCATCCGACAGCCGGGCTTTCATACAAAAGCATCCCTTCCGCCTTCCCCAGACAGAAAAAAGATTATGAATGCAAAACAGTTGGCAGTTGAAGGAGTGTTTATGAGCAAGGGTCTCAGGCTTATTTTAAAGCAGAAGCAAATCTAGCCTCAAACCAAAAATGTCAAAGTATCCAAAGCTGCATTCGCTTAGAGTGAAATTCAGTGGGGAGATTTTGTCCATTAACAAAGGACTCTATCATAGGCTCCTTTAAAACTAAAAGCCTAAGTCTGTTATAGGCAGACAGACGATCCCTGATGGAAATGGACTGGGCTAATTGCTAAAATGTTTCCAGGCAGATACAGCCTTGAGAGCCTCCCACAAACCATCACGCTTCGGGCTCCAATTCTCATGAAAGATTGAAGAGCTTTACACGCTGGCTGTTTACTCAGAAGAAAATTTAAGAGTGACGCCATTCATAGCTATCTAGCTGCACTTTGAGATAAAGGTACATCCCTCCTGATGAATCGTGTGTGCTCCTCGCTTAGGGAGAAAGCTAGGCATCCTTGTGGCTCCCCACATACAGTTTTAGAAGTCGGTAAGTCTGGTTCAGCTAAGAGAAAGGGAAATAATTCTAGAAGATAGCCTCTCTCTGGTTAAGCCCAGTTTCTAATTTGAACAACCTAATCTTGACGGGGAGAACACCACATCCCTGATAAGACAGCTGGAGTGGATTCAGTGAGCTGCCTGCGAGCCAGCAAGCCTCACTCGGAGAGCAGCCCAGGGTGGCCGGGCCCTGCGAGAGCCTGAGGAACCTTCTCGCTTTAAGAGAAACAGTTCTAATATCCACGACATTTAAACCCATGGGAAGAACCTGGATTCCCAATCCAGGTTCAAAATGCCATCTTGCTGCAGCAGAGCTTGGGTGGGTCCTCCCACATGGGATCGGTATTGTTTTACTATTCAGGAATTTCCTAGAAGCTCTCGGCCCAGCTGGGATCGTGTCTGCATTGGGGCCAGCACCCCAGACCTGCAGAATAGGGAGCCATGAACCAGATGGACTAGGAAAAACAACCCAGATTGCCTTCCTGCTTACGTGCTCAGGATTTGATTTTGTGTTTTCAGTGTAAAACGATGGTCTCCAACACTTATTGGAAGAGCTTATCTGGGTATTTTTGCTTCCTTATCCCTGGGGCAACCTTGCCACCGATTTCTGAGGCTGCAGCTGATGGTCTTCCTCTCCGCGTACACTTCTCCCTGATATTAAGACGGCGTGGCACCCCAAGGCAGCCCCTACATTCTCCTCTCCAGGGAGGTTCTGGATATTGTTAGAACTATTTTTAGCCTGAAGTGATGATGACCCCTTATCTTCCCTGTCTCCCAAAGTAAAGGGGACTCTCCAGAGAATTGATGGAGTGGGTCTTCTGATTGCTGAGCACTCATCTACGCGCTTCTCACGAAAACTAGCTCCTATGTATTGAGCAGCTAGAGCGAGCCTGGAGCTCTGGCCTAGGTACCCTGTCCCTGCCCATCTTCCTGATGTTACCCAGCTTGTAAGTGGCTGCAGGCTGGTGGTAGAGTCCATGAACCTCTGTACACTGAGTTTGTCTTTAATGCTCCAAAGTGAGCAAAACCCACCCCTTGCCTTGGATCTAACGTACTCCATGGCAGAGGTTTCTGGATATAACTTCCGTCTATATTTTGTAATTTCATGGCTGACACAGAACACAATGTGGTGTTGGCCCCTCTGGACTCTATTGCTGTTGGTGTCTGTTGGCTTTTTAAATAAAGTGCATGTGACCATTTTAGCAAAGCAATTATAAGGATTATTTCCTAAGATAGAAAACGTGGTTTTACCATACCCAAACCACCCGTTACCTTTAAAAACCTTACATGGACTAAAATCACATACACCGGCCTTTATTGATGGATAAAATCTTCTTCCTGAATTCAACCTCAGTTTAGCTTTGGGTATTTTGTTGGAAATTCTGGTTTGGGGCCTCAACGTGAAACTGCTTATGTACATGACTAAGCTTTTACCTTCGCCCTGAAAGGGATGAGCAGTTTGCAGTCAGCATCTGACTGTTCTCCCGTGGAGGAGACGAGGCACTCCGGATTGAAACCCCTCCCTCGGTGCCGACTCGCCGTGCTCCGTGGCTGGCTCAGCCCTGCACACGCCCGTGTCCCGCTGGAGCTCCTCGCGGAGCCTCTGTGCAGAGGCCCGACACCCCTCGCCGTGCGCGCTCCCTGAGCTTTCCTTGCTTCCTAACTCCTGCACAGTTCGCTTATTTTCCATGCAGCAAAGTTCTTTTATGTGCCAGGGAAAGGCTCCCAAGGAATGTCGAGTTAGCTGGTGCTGGAGGACTTGTGCAATTCCACAGTCCCTCAAGCCCTGGGACCTCCCTGTGGCAGGAAAATGGAGAAACATTATTGAGTCACTGGGACGTCTCTGCGGTTGAAATTGGCACCCCGATCAGGCTGACCAAACATCCTCTTTTAAATAGGACAGAAAACAACGGTACTGGCCTATTTCAAACGGTAGGTGTGGTCAGCCCAGGCTCATGGGGCGAAATGCGAGGTGTCAGTAGGCCGGCCATACGTGCCGTTTGAATTGGGAGTGGACCATTGTTTCCTGTCCTGTTTACCATGGATGTCCGGTCAGCCTAACCCTGACTAACCAGTCCCTGCTAGGTAGGTGTTCTGGAAGGCAAGTATGCCATTTATTTGGGTTTAGGGGAGCCCAGCAAGACAGTCAGACTTCTGGGACCACACCTGCTCTCCAGAGCTCTGCAGGAATGAGCAGCTTCAGGTGGCCCTTCTGCCTCTGCAGGAGGGCTCTGCTGTCACAAGGGAGCACAGTGAGGCACGGGACGGTACATTTCCTGATTTGTCTTTTAAAGAAACTCATCTTCACGAGCTGTAGAAAGTTACTTCCTTTCATAGCCCGAAGCCTTCCAGATACTCTTCTACATTCACCATCACACGGCCATGTCCCATCGACAGAACTGATAGCCCAACCCCAGAGCTGCCTGACGCCTCCACATTGTGACTCAGTCCCTCTCTGCCCGGTGAGCAACCGTGACAACTTGTCTGCTTGCCTTTCTCTTTCAGATTTCAAATCCAACTTTCGAGCGGCTCCAATCCGATCGGTGGATGTCTACAACGTCATGTGCAATGTGACAGGCATCGCGCCCCTGCCCAATAACGGGTCCTGGTCCAGGGTGATGTGCATGCTGAAGGGCCAGGCCAGCTCGGCTCCGTCCGTCCCGCCCAGCGGCTTTGCACTGGCCTTGACCCTCCTGTTGCTGTTTCAATAGCTGCTCCTTTGTCGTCCCAAACACTCAGCCTTGTGGACCTCCACGGTGAAAGGGTTTCCATTTTCTATTTGAATAATAGCTTCATTAACACAATCAAGGCCACAGAAATTGTAAACATGTTATTCTTGGATGATTCTGCATATAAAAGTCTCTACTCCTTAAAAAAAAAAAAAAACACCTAAATTTTACTTTGTCTGAAGATATGGAAAACCTTGCTTTTCATTGGTGTTCTCCTTTCTTTCAATGTAGTAACGTGGATGAACTACCTAAGCAGGGACCTGCCCTGCAGCAAACACATTTGAGCAGATGTCATCACATGGTTGTCCCGGGCCCCGCTCTGTCCCGCTTCCCACAGAAAGGCCCCTGTCTGTGTTCTGTCCAAACCCAGGAGCCATCCTCGGGATCTGTGGCCACCGTCCTATACTGCTATTTCCATCCTAAAAAATAAGGAGTTTGCACATGGCAGCAGTAACTGTCCTCTGTTTCTGATTCAGCTTGTGGAGTTCTGTTCGTTTGTTTTTTCATTTTATACGAAGTCCCAGAAAGGGCGTATCTTAGCTTGAGTCACCAATCAATCAAAAATCACTAAGGACTGGAGACCTCAGAATAAGGTGACAGGCAGGGGTTCCCTCCCAAAGTCCGAAGGCACAAATATGTGTCCCTGGCTTTGAGGAGCAGAGAAGCTTCCAGTAGATCTGGGCTTCTGTGCAATTTTTCACAGTGTGCTGCAGCCGATGGATGGATGGATTGACCGACTGCCCGTCTGCCCACCTGTCTGTGTGGGGGCTCACTCAGACACTGCCACTCTGGATCCCTATCAGAACGCAGACTAGAGCCACTCCTGACATGCCATTGCAGTTGGGAAGGGGACGTCTTCCTGCTGAGACTATGGACATACTTGCAGAAATCTCAGTTCATTGCTTGGAATGGTGATGCATTAAGCATACGTTTTAGGCACAATGTCCTGGAGTCTTACTTAACAACAGCAAAGGGGTCCTTGTGTGGCCCAGAACTCCAAGGAAACTGGAGGGTACAAGTGGGGGATGAACATGATGGAGTCAAATCTCCATCACTGACCAATGAGCCATTAGAGTAGGAAACGGTGGGTGAAGTGTCACACGTTAGAAACCCTGAGATGAGCCATTGAGCCCGGGGTGAAATGTTTTTAGTTTAATCGTGTAAGTTTACTGTAGGAGATTTTGTTGTAAAACAAGGGATAACTTCATTTTCAAATGATCAGAGTCATGTACATACTCTTATATCATTGCATTAAATTTGACTTTGCACTAAATGTGGCACATTTGCCAATGAGACTCTTTGTCAGGAAGAGAACACTTCAGGTCTCGGGCTGATGAGGCCCTTGGGGGGTGTTTACCTTGAACGATGAGTATCAGCGCTCCCGCTGATTCCAGAAGGCTGGGAGCCGTCTCCGTGCCTTGAACCATGAGAGCAAAAGTGTCACTGCTTAGAAAAAGTGAATTTATTTTCACGAAAGATTTCTAAGGGTTTATGTAACAGGTTTTTAAAAAGGCAGCAAACCACTGAATCAATTGGAAAGAAGGCAAAATCAGCCTTTGTGATCAAATTAGTGCTCTCAGAACATGGGCAGCAGTTGTTGAAACAGGCACCTGTTGTCCCCAGTGTCTTTTCTCCTTAGAGGACAGTGTCCTCCTGAATTCAGCGGAGCCCACTGCCCTCCAATGTGAGAAAAGATCCCTAAAACATAGCCAAGTGAGCAGAGTAGAAGTGGATCATCAAAATCAAGAGGGCTGTAATCAAGCCTTGCATTTGTCTTGCCTGCTCTGTTCTACCATTTTTCCCTCATTCACTCTTAAAATCTTTAAATTACATATTAAAATTTCAGATAGTTGTCTGACAGCATGTAGTTCATAAATAATCTGAATCGATGAATGAGAATAAGATACTTTTGGAATTATGACTATTGGTAAATAATTGAGAAAATTCAGCCACTGGAGGAAAAGCATTTGGCCTAAAATAATGCATACATTTTAGTGGTTTGATTCTCTGGTTAAAGTTTTTGTCCTTTGATTTTTGTTTTAAAGTTACATTATTTTTCCCAGGAAAATTCTACTTTCTCTAAATGGTTTTGTTTCACAGGAGTAAAATCTGGGAGGAATACATATAGACACCTTTCTCTTGGAATCTCTAATTCCAAGAGAAAGATCATTGGATTGACCTGCAAATACTGAAGATAAATGAAAGGAATGATCCTTACATTGACAATGAGATGAATGGAGATTTCCCCTGCCCATTGTGTAATCTCCAGAACCCAATTCAATTAAGTTCTGAGGATTTAAGCATGAATTAGAACTGGCTCAGGGAATGCTTTCTAGCCCTGAAGAGTCCCAAAATATAAAGTTCCAACTCGCTTTGCTTTTCAAGGGAACGTGGAAATCCATACCCAATCTAAGTTAAGTCACACGCAGCAGTTTGTCAGTGTTGTGAGATTGTAAGCATCATCTGGTCTACTTTCATAGACGCAAATTCCGAGGATTCTGGGTGGGGCCTCAGGCAACACTTTTAAGTCACACGGATTTGAGATTTGGCTTTTCTCTCAAGAAAGATGGGTTCTGCTTTGACCCTGGTAGATCCGAGTCCCCTGACAGCAATGTTTCTTTAGGGGCCATTAGGTGGGCATAGGCTGCTGGTTCCAGTGGGGTCAAGCTTCCAGAGCTCTTTAAACCAAAGCTGATCTGTACCCGCCAGTGATGGAGAGAAGAACCAAACAAGCACACTGGACTTCTCCACATCCTGCTTCTTGTGGGCCTAAGATTCCCAGCGGTGCTATCAAACTCATTGTTCAAGGCACACAGCAATTTTATGAATTTTCTAAGAAAGTGTTTTGCATTTCTGTAAATATCAAGAGATTTCCAAATGTGTGTTTATTCTTTCTAAGTCATTTGCAATAGACCAAAGCCAGCATGCAGAAGCTACTAGAAGACAGAGGGGGTGGCCTTGGCAGACTGGTTATAAACACGTGAAATTTGGTCTCTGGTACATGCGATAAAAATACACTTCTATGTTGCTTTGAAATCATAAAATAGCACCTATTACAGTGCCTCAAATGTTTAATAAATGTCCCATAAATATGTGTTGAATGAAAAAAGAAAAAATGCTGTTAAGACTGGCTTACATCTCAGATATCTGTCTACAGTTCTTCAAATTAAATGAACTTTTCACTTTTGGCTTGCTGTCTTTTCTCATCACTGAACTGATAATACAATTACACTTCTTTCCATGGAGTAGACATTTTCCACCCCAGGCTTATAAATTTGATGGAAAGAAGGAAGGAGCAAAGAAGGAAGGAAGGAAGGGAGGAAGGAAGAGAGGGAGGGAGGAAGGAAGGAAAGAAATTAATTAGATTTTAAACACACTGAGCGTATTTACTTTTAAAAAATGTGACAACTTTACAGAGATTTAATTCACATACCACACAATTTACCCATTTATACTGTACAATTCAATGGCTTTAGTATAGTCACAAAATTGTATAACCATCACCGTGATCAATTGTATAACATTTTCATCATGCCCCCACCCCCCAAAATCTCCAGATCCATTAGTGCATTGGCAGTCGCTCCCCAGTTCTTCCTACCATCACTCCTGGGCAACCAGTAAGCTATGTTCTGTCTCTGCAGATTTACCTATTCAGGCTATCTTATAAAAATGAACTAACATGGTATGTTGTGCTGGAAGCACTGTCTTTTGTTACTGGTTTCTTTCACTCAGCGTAATGTTTTCAAGGTTTCAGCATAAGGAAGCACTGCATTCTTTCTATTTCCAAATAATACCCCACCGTATGAATACATTTTATTCATCTGTTCATTCGTTGATGGACATTTGTTTTTTCCTACTTTTTGGCTATTATGAATACTGCTGCTCGGAACATTTGTGCACAAGTTTTCGTGAACATTATGTTTTTATTTCTCTTGGGAATATTCCTGGATTGGAATTGTGGGTCACATGGTAATTCTATGTTAAGCTTCTGAAGAACAGGCAGACTGGTTTCCAGATTGGCTGTACCATTTTGCTTTCCCACCAGCAGTCTATAGGAGGATTCCAGTCCCTCCACATCCTTGCTAACACTTGTCATTGTCTGTCATTTTTTATTATGGTCATCCTCGTGGTCATGATGTGAGGTCTCGTTAGCATTTCCCTAATGACAAATGATGTAGAGCCGTTTTTCATGTGCCCATTGGCCTTTTGTCTATCTTTGTTGGAGAAATGTCTGTTCAAGTCCTTTGCCCGTTTTTTTTAAATTGAATTTTTGTCTTTTTATTATTGAGTTATAATTCTTTATGTATTCTGGGTACAAGTTCCTTCTCAGTTATGTGATTTGCAAATACTTTTTTCCCATTTCAAGGCCCTGCACCTGTAAGTGCTCTGCAGCCTCCAGGAAGGAAGGCAGACGGTGTGTGGAGCCACGAGGCACAGATACGAAGCCATAACGGTGCTGGAGGAATTCCCGGAATGCTGACTACCGTCCAGGGCATTGCTTTTCTGCGCCACCCAGCATGCTCCCTGGGCCAAGACAACCACTTAGGGAGTCTCACTGTGGTTGTTCCGATGGTCAGCAAGGTGCTTCAGGGGGACTCAGCGTGGCCTGATCCACAGTGGGCCACACAGAACCGCCTGCAGTCTGGTCCTTGGGGAGGAGCTCTACGCAGCTCACGCCCTTGCGCTGTCCTTCAGGCAACTCAGCCCTGCGGCTGCCCTGGTCTCCCTCTTGTGATCGAGTCCAGGACACTCCAAACTGGACTTCATATTTTTGCCAGAAGCCCTCATAGATACACACCATTCTATGAAATAACATTGTCCCAACTGTTAGTCTCAGTTTAACTCTAAGCAAAAGGATGAGTCATTTTCTTTGCTTTCAAAAACTTTTTAGTTACCTATTTGCCAATAGACTTTGTTATACTCTAGGCAAGTTTGAACACAGTCAAATAAATTTTATTTGATCAGGTCAGAGCTCAGGTCTGGCTTAGCCACTTCTGTATATCCAAATCCTAGGACAGAGTTGGGCACATAATAGGCCCTCAAATATTTGAAGAATGGATAAGTCTAATTGTTCTTTTTTTTTACACGAAAAGCATGCTAACTTTGTAACGATGTGAAATGATTATTTGAAGTTGTGTAGCCTTGGGGACAAGCTGCCCCGTGTGGAACGAGTCCCTCCAGAGCAGGGTCAGACTGGTAGAGCCAGAATAGCTCACACACCACAGGCTTTGCTGCAGGTTGAATTGTCCCTGTGCAAGGTCTAGTCCCTGGTACCTATGAATGTGACCTTATTTGGAGAGTTTTTGCAGATGTAATCAAGTTAGGATGAAGTCACACTGGCATGGGCTGGGCCTTACTCCAGTGACTGGTGTTCTAATGAGAAAAGGGAAATTTAAACCTAGAGACTCGGGGAAGAAAGCCACATGGTGAGAGAGGCAGAGGTGGGAGTGGTGCATTTATGAGCCGAGGAGCACCAAGGGCTGTTGGCACCCCCACAGGAGCTGGAAGAGGCAAGGAAGGTCCTCCCCTAGAGCTCTCAGAGGGAGCTCTGCTGACAGCTTGATTTCAGAATTCTAGCTTCTGCAACCGCAAGAGAACACACTTGTATTGTCTTAGGCTGCCCGGTTTGTGGTAATCTGTTACAGCAGCCACGGGGAAGGAATATATGCTTCCAACTACTTTTGAAGCCAGTCTAGTTTACCAAAAAGTCTTTGAGCTCCTCCTTCATACACACACTGTACTGTGTTTGGGGAATCCATAGGAGAAAATGCTGCTACTTCCCCACAGAACTTCCAGTGTTATCATCTCATTTCTTCCATTTTTAAGCAGAATTGAATTCTCATTGTTGTAGAACCAAATGTCCTGGTTGCTACAGGCAATGCATGGTGAGAATTTCGGAGACAACAGAGCTCACACTATTACAGAGGCCATGAGCTGTAAAGCAGAGGAGCTGGAGGGAGCAAGCTCACCTCTTAGGTTCCTGATGGCACCTCATCCACGGGCTCCTTTGAGAGCTTGCTCTTGGCCATTGGATACCCCACTTCCGGTCTGCTCTTTGCCTTGCCTGTGTAATCATCTCACTGCAAAAGCAAGGATGATCGCATTACTCACCTGGTTAAAAGCCACCATTGTCTTTCATTCCTACAGAATGTAATTCCAAATTCTGTCTCCAACCCATTTCTGTGGTCTGACATCCCCCTATGTCTCCCGATGGGCCACATCAAATTTCTCAGCTGAGCGCCCTGAATGTGCCATTCTCAACTCTCTTACATTGTCCTTATGTCCAAGATGCCCCATCCCACTGTCTAGTAGTCTTTTGTTTATCCTTTCTAGCCTAGATTTTCTGTGAAGACTTTGTGCTTTCATAGGCTTTTATTATTTCCTTTATTACAAATCAAGTCGCAGTGCATTGTAATACCTTGTTTCTAAGTGTCTCCAACTAGGATGTAAGCTAAGCAGGATGCCAGAATTGTGTCTTCTCACGTTTGGATTCTCTAAAGAAAGTCTGCAGCACAAAGGAAGTCGGCTGCAAAAGCAGTCGATAATCGTCTAGTGAATAAATGAATGAATTAGTGAATAAAGTGAAGAGATTAGGACACTCTGGTCAGAAGATCACTTGAGTTTGGACTGAGCCTCTCAGAGCAGCGATAGGTTGGAAACGCCAGATGCAAGAAACTTTTTTTTTAGAAAGTAGCAGGATTTGACAAATGACTAGCTGTGTGACACGGAATCCAGGGGGCAAGAGTTCCTTTTTCAGAATTTCAGCAGGCCCCCTTTTTAGCCACAAACAAGAGGAAGTGGAACAGATGGGAAGAAAGGAAGAAAAGATAAATTAGCTCTGTCTTCACCAAGTTTAATTTGGCTTTTCAACAGGGCTCTAAAACAAGCTCGTACTGTCATCCCCCCCAGTTTGGAAGAGTTCGGAATCCCAGCCTCCAAGTCTGATTTGCTTTTGCTGCTGAGAAATGGGGAGTGGGCGGAAGGGGAGGTGGAGACGAGCTTTCAGAGGGAGGACAGGGGTGTTTGAGAAATTCCCTCTTGTGAAAGTCTTGTTCACACTCCTCTCTTCCCTGTCCTGCTGCTGCTTCAGGAAGTCTAGGTGGGGGGGTGTCAGGGGGACAAGCAGGAACTGAACATCCACCGTAGCCCAAAACGAGGTGGTGCTCAGAAGCACCCCTCCACTCCCCAGCAGGTGGCAAGAGCCAGAGGGCCAGGGCTGGGGGTGGGGGGCGAGAAAAAAGAGATGAGGAAACCATCCTGTCTGCTCTTAGAGGGAGGGAGCAGAAGGGGTTCTGGAAGCTCATCATGGCCCAGACCATAGTCCATTTCAACAAAGGAAGAGGGACTCGGGGATCATTGAGTAATGAACATTGTTTTTGGGTGATCTCCGGGAACCTGCATGAAGCGGTAGGTGGCTTGTGGGCAGGTTGACCGATGACCCATTTGAAACAGGACAGAAAACAGCGGTGCTGTCCCGTTTCAGATGGAATGTCTGGTCAGCCCAGTCTCACTGGGCTAAATGCAAGCGGTCAGTAGGCCGACCACACGTGCCCTTTGACACTGCACAGCACCATTGTTTTCTGCCCCATTTAAAACAGTTCGTCTGGTCAGCCTGCTTGTGGAGGGTTTGACATCCCGGGAGCAAGGCTGCTTTCTGAATCTGAAGCCCTAAAACTAGCACCTACCTGGTACCTGGTATTGTGAAATGTATTTTACACTAAGAACCTTTTATCACAGGCAACCGAAGAAACTAAAAATGAAATGATGTGCCCAAGGTTTCACAGCTAAGAAAGAGAGGCCCAGGCCACTGTGACTCTGGGCGTGAAGAGACGCGTCACAGCACTGGCTTAACCTGCCTGGCCCCACCCATCTCCACCAGCACACTCTCAAGCCCCCCACCCCACCCCAAATGCAAGCAAAGTCAAGGCTGAGGGCTTGCTTCGCAACTGCCTTCAAACCTTCTTTCAGCACCCCCACCCCAACCTGTCACCCCATGATCCTCCACGCTATTTTTGGAGCTGCCCCTCGTGACCTCAAAGCCCCATCATATGGCCCCTGTCAGCTCCTAAAGAGGAGAACTATGTTTATCTCTGTGTATTGTATAATAATCTTAATAAATTAAAGTTTTAGTTCGGGGCACTGGTTCTCAAACTTGGCTGTTCCAGAATTGTGTGACAAAAATTATTTAAAAGTATCGATGTCCAGGCCCCAATCCTGGAAATTCTGACTCAAATGGTCTGGAAGGGGCCAGGTGTTAGTATTTAAGAAAGAAACCATCTTCCCAGGTGATTCCAACCTTCAATCAAGAATGGAAAACACCCAAGAGGAAGAAAAAAATTAATAAAAGAAGAAAAACTTTAATAGAAATTGGGCCCTTTTAAGAATCCTAAGGAAGTATTACGATTTGCATAATTTTAATGTTAGCATTTGTCTGGATTAAGAAATTCATTGTATTTTGCCATGTTGCGAAAAATACAACTCAATCATTGTGCTCGAAGTTCTTTAGTACTTTATGGTAAACACCAAAGTAAGAAGAACCAACTAGAAAATAGCTTCTGTTTTGAAACAGACCACATTGGACATGAACACCGTACTACTGTGCGTCATGAGTTATTTAGGGCCCTCCTATAAACTATTTGCAACTAATCCTAATGAGAAATATCCATGGGCCAAACAAGAAACATCTACATCATTGTAGCCAGAGCTATCTGGGACAATACAGATGGAAAAGCGACAGGCCTTCTTCTGGGCCAGAAGCTAAGACTTTTAGAGGATGAAATCTAATCTGACTTTGTGGGAAATGGTCTCATCTAGTTTAAATGTCAGTTTGAACTAAGAATGCAAATGCAGCAATGAACACTGACGAGGGGAAGTCCAGCAGGGACCAGAGACCTTCACAGTATGAGAGCTGGTTAGAGTCAAAAGAATTCACTGTATAAATGGTCAATGAAGGGCTTTTGCATCTTGAACCATCAGACCCCTTACTTTATCAGGCAGGGCCATCCTGAAAGCGACTCTCCCGGGTAGACTCAGTTCTGATTGTGCATGAGGGAGCTCGTGGCGGGAATCTGGACAGAATGCAGAGGGCCAGCAGAGCGCAGAGAATGGGTGTGTCAGCCCTGAGATTCTTCTCCAATTCATATTTAAAGGCTTTGAAGATCACTCAAATAACCTGCATGCCTGCTGTGATGGAGCATAAGCATTGCGACTTCTTTCCCTGTAAACATGACTGTCCTTATTCCAGCAAAAGGCTGCTGCCCAAGTGAGTGTAGTGATGAAATGCTGGTCATCAAATCTTCGGACTCTGCTGTGGGTGGTGGGAGAGGAAAAATGAAGTTTTAAATCTTAACAACAATGACAGCAACTATAGAGGAAAGCATACACTGTTTAAACTTCTGTGTCTACAAGAAAGCAAAATTAAATTAAACTGATTCCCAAACAGCACAAAAACACAGTGAAAAGAATTACAATAAATATGATAAATGGTGAATATATTTGAACTTTAAAATACCATCTGAATCAATAAGAAAATCATTTAGACTCAGTAAATGGATAAAAGTCATAATTACTGTACATTGTACAAATGTTTAATAAACAGACGAGAACATCACAACTGATGGAGGCACTCTAAAAAAAGTACAAAGACTATCCTGAATAACTTCTCCTTCTAAAATTTAGAAACACTAATTTCAAATAAAAATATGAAAAGCATTGAGGTTAAATCTCATACTAAAATACTATTTTAAAGTAAACATAAGAAGCAGAATAATAGTCTGACAGTCAAGGAAAGTATGCCAGAAAAACATAGTCACAAAACAGATCAAAACCATCACTTTTTATTTTAAGATGAGCTAAAATCTATTAAGAAAACAATATGAGATAAGGAAGACCAACATACATCAAATTATAAAAACTCAGAAAGGATTAAACACAAGAAAAAAATGAAACAAAAATAATTTCAGAAATGAAATCTAAACTAAATGGAATAAAATATTAATAATGTGAAAACAGATAATGCTTTAGGAGAAATATAAAGTAAAAAGGGAGATGAATTTTAAAAATTAAAAATAAATTAAGAGATAAAAAGAGGCAAGAGAATGTGACAAATACTGATGATAGGCAAAGAACATTGAATATACAATAGAAATGCAAGAAGAAATTCAAAGCGAGGGAGTAAGACAAATATTAAAACTATAATACAAAGAAACTTTCCTGAATTTGAAAGGAAAAAAACCTGATACTCGACGTGCCTGAGACTATCAACCATACCACTAATATCAAAACAAGAATTTACTGAATTTTAAGAAAAAGGAATATAAAACTGAAAGCAAAGAAAAAAGAAATGAACAAACAAATAACCCATGGACACAATCAATAGTTTAATGTTTATTTGGGGACGAGTGGGTTAGGGAGGGGAGAAAGAGGAGGGGGTGGAGGGGGGGGGAAGCTAAATATAAGGTGATGGAAAGAGAAGTCACATTAGGTGGTGAACTTATTATACATCAAGGTGACAATGCACTGTAGAATTGTGTGCCTGAAACCTGTGTAGTCCTTGCTAACAGATGTCACCCCAATAAGTCTAACAATAAAAATGAATTAAAAAAAAAAAAGAAAAAGGAAAAATCCTTCAGGCATCTAAGCAAAAATAAGGCACAATTTATAGTGAAGAAGACTTCAAATGCAACAATTCATGACATATTTGAGATGCTGATGTAAAGGAAATGTGAGCCAAGGATTGTAGGTTCAGCAAAACTGACTTTCAAGTATGAAAAGGTTCTAACTGTTATCAACATGAGAAAATTTAGGAAATACTGTGCCCATGAGTCTTTCCTGATGAATCTATTAGAGAACAAGTTTCAGATAACCCAAGTGACCAGAAAAACACTAACAAAAGGCCTAGAGATGAACATTAAATACACAGTTACTAGCAGTGGCTGTATATGTTGACAATGTAGACATGATATAATTGTGTTTTGTTTTGTTTTGTTTTGTTTTGTTTTGTTTGTTTTGTTTGGGCGGGGGGTGGGGTGGGGTGGGGGGGTGTAGTTCCCTGGCTGGGAATCGAACCCAGGCTGCAGCGTTGAGAGCGCCGAAGCCTAGCCACTACACCACCAGGGAACCCCGATATAACTTTAATTGTGTCATCTCTGTGTCATCGAGAATCAGGATTCTCAGCGTGGAAGAAAGGAGATGCAGATATAAATGAGAAGATGTTAAATAAAACTTCCATGTCCTGAATGTGAATTACAAGGACCAGTAAAAACTCTTAAGAGATTTTATCTTTAAATATACGAGGGCTGTCCGGAAAACTCCAGCCATAAATGCCTCCATTTTCCGTATTACAAGGCTGGGTGCTTTCCGGTCAGCCCTCGCCTGTATTTCTAGCTCTGACCACTAAAAGGCCTTGGAAACAATTACATAGCCAGCAGCATTCCTAGTGTCTAGGTTGTGTTTTCTTAAATACAACTTCCCACTACACGAAACAAGTGCTTCTTAAAGAAAAAGCTGATTTCATGTCATCTCAGATGTGTACAAAAAAGAAAAAAAAAGGGGGGAGGGGTGAGAAAAAAACCTGAAGAAAATAAATATGACCAGTTATTTCTGGGAATTATAGGTGACTTTATGCATTCTATATTTTATAAAATTAACCTTTAAAACAAAAAGATGGCAAACAAAATTACGTGATGAGAACACACATAGAAAAATAAATATAGAAAAGCATGTGTTTTGAAAGAGGATCACCAAGCAGCTAGAAGATAGCAATTCAAAATCGTTTCTTTGAGGTCGTGACACACCTATTTGTCTCTCTTGACAGACACATTCCTCAAGTTTCTAGGCAGAAACGGCCTTGGAAACACGTTACAAAATGTTCAGCCCCGAGTTGCCCGTGTGAGACTCAAAGCTCCCCCAGAGCCAGCTGCACCCCGGATTAATAATGTCCTCAGCTCTATTGGGGAGCTAGAGAGTGTAGACGGGGCAGGACGACAGCTTTTATTTCAGATGCTCATCGCTTGGTTCCTGGGAATTGGGATCTATCGGTCACTTCTTTCCAGAAAAGACATCGTATTCCAAATAAAGATGAAATGGAGGAACACACCTCTCCCGAACTGAGGTCTCCAAACACAGGCACAAAATAGTCCCATTTCTTCAACTGAGCAGAGGCAGGGAGGTGGCACACACAGCACGTTCCCATTGGGTTTCAATGACCACAGCCCATCTCAGTGGTCAGGGAAGGGGAGACACAAGGATGGCCACCACAAGAGAAGGGATTTAACCATTGATTTTAGACGCAAATCTTTTCACAGATCAAAAGCCAGATGCCTTGATTTCCCTCCTGCAAGACACAGGCAATTTCACGTGCTATGTATTTTGCAGGGGTGTGATGAAGTTTAATGAGGAGCTGCCTATAAACACCCACTGGCCCCTGGGGCAAGTGGCTGTATAAGCAGAAGGTGTCGCACTACAGGGCTATCTTAGCACAAAAATAGAGAGGAGAAGTTCAAAAGGAGCATTTCAGTCTTCAAAATACACCGTAGAGCAGGTTCTCAGTTGTTGGGGTCTTACAGAAGTCTCTAGATGCAAGTGGCTTAGAGCGAAGTGACTGCAAAGCACAGGACAGGGACTGACCAGTGGCCTTCTGAGAAGACTCCATGCACCCCAGATGTGCGTGGACATGAGTTGCAGCATGGAGGCCTGGATGAGAAAAAGCCACATGTTTCTAGAGAAATCATCCTAAGTTGTTTGAGAGTCTCTGGTACTGTTTTCAAACTTCAAGGCGGATTGCAATCATCGGGTAATTTTGATGAAAGGCAGATTTCTAGGTCTTAATCTCTAGAAATTATCATCAATTGGTCTGAAGTTCTGTCCCTCAAATCTGCATTTTAATAAGCTTATTCTCCTGCATCTCAAACCTTTAGAACCAGTGGCTCTAAAGTTTAGTCTGAAGGTTTGTAGTGAACTGACACATCCTTCTCTGAAGGCAGAAGTGGGCTGGGCCTATCCGAATTCTAACCCTAGTTCTAAATTTTGCTTCAGAGTGACAGTGGGAAGGACAGAGGAAACAAATTTTCTGGGGCAGACCCCGCACCATTACCAATACAGCCCTCATGTACCAGGACAGCAAATGGTCACTGTCTGAGGTTAGGTAGGTAGTT
Organism: Lyroderma lyra; assembly: GCA_004026885.1. Classification (NCBI taxonomy): domain Eukaryota; kingdom Metazoa; phylum Chordata; class Mammalia; order Chiroptera; family Megadermatidae; genus Lyroderma; species Lyroderma lyra. The sequence goes on from PVJL010000125.1 coordinate 76,879, forward strand.
GGAATAGATATAAGGTCTATATTTATTCTAATGTATCTGTATTCATACACATGTGGCTACTGCACACTTAAAAGGTGGCTAGTCAAAACCGAAATCTAATATAAGTATAAAATACATGACAGATTTCAAAGACTTCGTGCAAAAGATATGGAAAATATTCAGTGAATATTTTGTAGGGATTACATGTTGAAATGACAATGCTTTGGACATCATGTGTGAAATAAAATATATTATTAAAATTAATTTCACTCATTTCTTTTTCCTTTTCTAAATGATGTTACTAGAAAATTGTAAATTATGTCACTCACATTATATTTTTATTGGACAGTATTTTTCTAGATCGATATATTGTCTAGGGCTTACTTTACAGAATTTACAGATCTTGGAGCGCAATCCTTCTGGATAAAACTGTTGTGTCCAGAGCCCCTTACTGTCACCTTAGTGAGGTGGCTAAATTGTAATGGCCGCTCAAGAGAGAAAAGAGGCCTAACCCAGTTCATTCATTACTTCAAATGCCTGCCAGACATATCTATCCCTACAATATAGAGAAAGTGTCCAAGTGTATAAACTAATCAGTAATCAAAAAGGTAGTAAAAAACCCCAGCAATGTTCAGGGCTGGTGACCACCCGTGTGCTCTCGAGGAGCTCTGCCTCCTGGTGTCCTGCTCCTACCTATTCCCATTGGGGAGACGGCAGATGGAGGAAGGGAACTGAGACCCCATCTCTAGAGAGGGCAAGACTGAGTGTGGTCCACGTCACTTCCTCCTGGAGTTGACTTTGTGCCTGATCCAAACCTAACCAGTCCTATCTGCAGTGAATTTCCTTTTTCATTCTGCAGTGGAGATACATTTTTGAAGACTATTCCTTTCATTTAAAGTAAATCATTACATTCTTATTCAGGTTCTTTCATCATTGGCCCAGATGCCAATGAAGGTACGATTAAAGCACGAGCGAAGTTCTTTTCAAATGACAGAACAAGCAGAGATAACTTTTTAGGTTATTTGGGAGCATGGCAAATTTTACACCTAGAGAAAAGTGTAAGAAAAGGAGATTCTCACCTTTTTAACTAAAGTAGAACTGAAAATAAAGATTCAGATGTGTTCTGACTTCTTGGATGCTCTGGGTGCTGTGGTGCCCTAAAATTCTGAAGAGATTCTCACACCCTCACCAGCCCCCGTCTTTCTGGAGAGTTTATTTGAGTTCTTGTGCCTTCCATCCTGGAGGCTCAGGAGACAATCACCCTGGCCTGGCAAGTTCTCTGCTGGAATCCAGGTGGTGGTGGGCATGCATCTCTAAGTCTTGAGTCAGTGGTCATGGTGACTTCACTGAGTTACCTAAATTGTGACCTCTTTATTTATAGGCAAGAACTGCAATTCATGGAAAAGGGCAAATAAACCAACTTTTCAAATGCAAAGTTCATAGCATCTTGCCAGGCTTTTGCTTCAGATGGGACTCACTCACCCAACAGAAGGAACTGGACTAGAGAAGAAGTTGCATTAAATCACACGAAGGGAAATTGTACTTTCGTTGGCTCAAATGAGCAACCTTCTGGGATGGGACCCACGGCATCCGAGCCTGCTTGCACTGAGTTATCCTAAATTGATGGAGGCATGCTAGTTTCAGAGGCAGTGTACAAGAGAAGGCACAGACATGCTTCCTAGTCACATACTCCATGTGGCAATGAGTTATTCCTCAGCCATACAGGTCAGAGGCCAAAGAGTTTCCTAATTCCACCATTTTTGTTTTGCTTCTTGTGGATTTTCTGACAGGAAATGGGAATTGGGTTGATAATTACCAGGCATACAGATAAGGTTTCCTCATTAAAGTCTCATAAAACCATGAAAATAAATCACTGCAAGTGGAGAGAGAAAGAAAATCTTCTGTTTAGACTTTTCCATGACCATTTAGGCCAATTATTTTTCCTCTTGCAGCCCAGTGACTTTATTCAGCTTGCACAGGGCCTGATAATCAGAGGAAAGAATTTAGAGACCTCACAGAACTTTTCTGATTTCAAGTTAATGGCTTGGTATGTCAAGGACAGGCCAGGCCTGGCAGAATAAATTATGAAAGTGCAGCTGAGGAAACACAGTAGAGGAAACCCACGTAATACATGTCTGCAGATATGATATAAACATAAATAAATACTATAGTTTCAAGAAAGTCGAAGGGGTTCATTTGGCCGGTCCTGAAGATCAAAGCTGTTGGGAGTCACAGGAGCAATGACAGTCCCAAATGAGACTCCACCAGAAATGGGAACTTCACCCCCTCCCGCTCTCACCCGAAGGGTGTTCCTTCCTTGTCTGAGTTTCAGAGTCAGGCATTAGGGACCCTGATGCAAGGGAGTTTCCCCCAGAAACATTCCTTCAGGAATTTTCCAACTCAGCCTTAAGCCTAAGAGCGTTCCCATTTCTCTACTGCGCCTTCGCTGGTGCCGACTCCCAGCTTTCCCAGCGTGCGGCGTTCCCCAGCGTTAGGCTGACAAGCCAGTCAGGACAGTGCTGTTACTGGAGCAGCATATGTTAGCAATGGCCTCAAGGTCTCAGCCAGGGTGCCTGGAAAACACCTGACCCTCGTATGTTACAGGGGAGCTGTGGCCGGCAGCCCTCCTCCTCGTGAGAATGCCCAGTGAGGCAGTGGGAGAAAGGCACTCTCCAGTCAGTCACGCATTGCAGATGGAAACCAATCCAGATTATTCATAAACCAACTTATTAAAGTGAAGGGTTTTTTTAAATTCATTTTTATGGATAGACTTTTTGGGGTGACATCTGTTAGCAAGGATTACACAGGTTTCAGGCATACAATTCTACAATGTACTGTCACCTTGTTGTATAATAAGTTCCCCACCTATTGTGACTTCTCTTTCCATCACCCAAGTGGAGATATTTTTAGGGTAGATTACTGCCTGGCAGGGTGGCCAACCGTCCAGGTTGGACAGGGACTGAGGTTGACCTTCAGTGCTAAAATCTGACAAAGCTGGACAAGTTGGCCACTCTCCTGAGTGGACCAGAGACACTAACTGAAACCCAATGCAGTGCTCATTTCACCCTCTACTGAGAGACCGAGGTGGTTCTTAGGTGGTGACTGCAACTTATCCAGCTGTGAGGAGGTTTTGACTTAGCAGAGTTTGCATGTCTAATGTGCCCCCAAGTGCAATGTGCACCCATGTTTTTGGCCCAAACTTTCAGGGAAAAATATCTTTTGTTTTATTTTTTAAATTCAAAGTTTTATCTGTTTATATTTAAGTACTTTTTTGTATCATAAAGGAATTTTAGCATTTTTTAAACATACTATGGTGCAAGAAATGTTATGTAACAAAAAATTACAAACACAAAAACAGATAAGTCACAAGAAATTTTATGTATAAAAACTTTTTATATAAAAATGATAATACTACTCCAGGGTATTATTTTGCATATGGATATCATTATTGATTTCTAGAGTTACATGTTTAACTCGTAAGCATAAATAAAAGAATTAAAAACATTTATATTGATACAGAATTAGCACTACTCATGTATAATGTGCATCCTCATTTTTTCCTCACAAATTTGGGCAAAAAGGTGAGCATTATACATGGCAAAATATGGTAAGTCTACGAGCCAATCTCTGCTCCTTCAGGGAGAAATACAACACAGGCAGGGAGCTCCAGCTGGAAGACTCCAACTGCCTCCAAATGTCTCTGTGACTAGAGGTTATTGTCTGTCTGCTTGGCTGCCATAACAAAATACCACGCTAGGTGACTTAAACAACAGACAATTATTTTCTCACAGTTCTAGAGGTTGGAAGTCCAAGATCCAGGTTCCAGCAGTTTCAGTTTCTGGTGAGATCTCTCCTCTTGGCTGGTAGCCAGCCACTTTCATGCTGTGTCCTCACATGGCCCTTCCTCCATGTGTTGGCACCAGGAGGAGGGGAGAGAGACAGAGAGAGAGAGAGGATGAGCATGAGCAAGTGCTGTCTGGTATCTCTTATTATAAGGACACTAATGCTTTTGGATCAGGGCCCCACCCTTATGATCTCCTTTTACTTTAATTACTTCCTTAAAGATTACACCTCCAAATACAGCCACCAGAAATTAGGGCTTAAAATAGATAATTTTGGGGAGAGACATAAACATTCAGTCCATAACAGTTATGTCACTCAATCAAAAGAACTGACCGATTTTAAAGCCCCATTTGTCATGATCCATTGAGAAAACGGATATGACATTTCTTGGTAGACCAGAATGCCTTGTACCAGTTGACTGTACTGTGATGATTAGGGTGATGGTGACCACCCAGCTGGATGGTGTTTTCTGTTTCTACTGAAATTTCCACTCGTTCACCTTTCTAAGTGTGTTTGCCAATAGATGGTGTCTGTCTGCTGCTTGTCACCTGTCACAAGTGTCTTCAAATGAACCCTAGAACAGCCTCCCCCAGACCCAAACTACCCAGCCAGCTGCCAAACATCCTCTTCCTGCACATGCTCTGCCTTCTCTCCCCACTCTGATGCCATAGCAGAAGGGCATGTCCATGGACAGGGAAAAGGCAGCCTTCTGGAGTCCAAATCATTTCCACACTTCCCTTTTGCTGCCTGGCAACACTTCCAGATGCTCCGTCTTGTGCATTCAAAGAGTCCAGCCCACAAAGTTAGTTTCCATAGAATTGTGAAAGTCTCTAATTACACATGTAACTTTATTCAACTCTCTCAGTCTTATTTGATAAGGAGGTGTGCCTATGGTCCTCTCTTCTCAGATGTTTTTATTAATGGCAAGTTCTACGCTCATGGAGTTTTCACTGAAGAGCTCTGGAGGTATTACCAGGATAGTGAAGGGGGTCTTGGGCATTATTGAATTGAAAACATTCAGGTTAAAATTTATTCCTACACCTAAGTGTCATGAGCCCAGAATTAGTTCCTCATTTACCTGCATTTTCATGAAAGGCACAGCAAGACTATTTTCATAGATTTTGCAGCTGTACCTTCCGGGCTCCCGTTATCTGCTGTGTATCTTTTGTTAAGGGTTGTATGCGACACTGCAGAGGAACGGAAGCTTAATCATCTAAATGAAGTGTCCTTGCAGAAAGTCGGGCCCAGGGTTGGGAAGGTTTGTTGAATGACTACGTGAAGATTTGGTTCTGTGATCTGCTCCTACATCCAAGCTCTTGTTCAAACAGGCTGTGATTTCATGATGGATAAAACTAGGAAGGGAGTTAGATAAGAATTCAAGCAAAAAAGAACTGTTGGCCCTGGGATGAGTCTGGCATTCCAGCAAACTTTGGTTCTCCTGTCAATGTGGTTGTGCCCTGGGTACACCATCGCAGCTGTGACCGTTTTTAAACACACACAGCCCCATGTGTGGTGCCCAGTTTGGACCGCCGCACTTCTGAGCAGGCGGCAAGGCCACGGAAACCTTCAAGGCTGGCTGTATCTACACAAAACATCCACTTGGTTATGTAAATAGTGCAATTTAGTCATAGGAACAAGGTTTTCTGAAATTTAAAAAAGCCAGAAAAGGGGACAAAAAGAATAACTTTACAGTGGGGGAAACATGATAAATGCTGCTTTAGCCAAATGACCAAGGTCAAGATCAATAGTTGTAAATTATGTTGCAATGTACCCTTGATACGATGTGATGAAAATGACACTGTATATACCCTTTCAAAGACCCACAACCCCAGTCTGATCTTGAGAAAAGCATCAGACAAATTCCAACAATTGGGGCATTCTATACTAAACCTGACCCATACTTCCCAAAACGGTCAAGGTCATCAAACCCAAGGATAGTCTGAGAAATGGTTACAGCCAAGGGGAACCTGAGGCGATGAGATATCTAAATGTGATGTGGGCTCCTGAATGGGATCCTAGAAAGAGGACATGAGGGGAAAAAACAAAACAACTAAGGAAATCTGAATAAACTACGGACTTTAGTTAATACTAACGTATCAATATGTGTTCGTTAATTGTAACAAAGATACCATACTAATGTAAGCTGTTAAAAAGAAAATGTTTGAAGGTCATGGGAGTAGTATTAGTATATTTGTATATACTCTCTGTACTATGGGCTCAATTGTCCTATAAATGTAAAGCTGCTTGAAAAATAAAATCTATTAATAATATCATTAAAGCACCTACAAGGCAATGGTACTAGTTTGCCAAGGTAGAAGGATGTTTCAACAATAAATGAAATGTTTATTTTTTTAATTTATTGGACCTCAATGGACCTTGAGGGCATTATACTAACAGAAATAAGTCAGACAGAGAAAGACACATGCTATATGATCTCACTTATGTGTGGAATCTAAAATACCAAACCAACCAACAAACAAAACACCCTACACACTCAGATACAGAGAACAGATTGGTGGTTGCCAGAAGGGTGGAAAAAGTGAGTAAAGGTGCTCAAAGGGTACGAACTTCTAGTAATAAGATGCGTAAGTTCCACTTTAAAATAAATAAAATTGCACCACACTCTTGAAAATGGAAGTCAACTAAGGAGAGAACACGTAATAATCTTAACTAAGTTTTACGTTTTTTTACTTTATTCACTTCTTAATGTAGAATACATGCTTTAAAATGATGAACGAAGAAGTCAGACACAAAGTTCAAATAGTGTATGATTCCACTCATGAAATATCCGAAATAGGTAAATCCACAGGGACAGAAAGCAAATTAGTGGTTGCCCGGGGGCCCAGGGAAGGAAGGAATGCTGAGTGCTGCTGATGGGTTTTCCTTTTGGGGTGATGAGAATGACATTTCCTTCCAGGATGATAAAAATGTTTCGGAACTAGATAGCAGTGGTAGTTGCACAGCAATGTGTAGTAAATGCCATCGAATTGCTCACTTTAAAATGGTTCATTTTATGTTAAGTGAATTTCACCTCAATCAAAAATAATTCATGATAAACTAATTTAAAATAAATAATTTTAAAATAAAATAAGTGAATAATGACAATAAAATAATTAGGGATGATAAAAATAATTAATACTGTAAATAAACATCACGCTTTTGTGTTGGTCTGTTTTTCTCTGTCAGAATGCTGCGTGTTCATTTAGCGTTACTATAAAACTGTCAATAACCAAAATAAAATAAAAGTCATTTTCATTTGGAAAAAAGAAAGTCAAGAGGAGGTCACAAGTCAAAATGAGGACCCGATCACAGGACGTTTTTGTCAGGGGACAGGTGTGGCCGTAGAGGAGAGGAGATCGGGCCAGAGTCCCACACGGGGCTCTCTTCCTCAGTGATGGGAGCCTTCAGCAGCAACTTGAATTTGTAGTTGTGTCTGTTTGTACACTGAGAGGAGAAGGCCAAGGTGAACATTCAAAGACCCTGCCAGGGAGAAGTACCAAGACTTCTCAAGCGCAGGTTGGGAGACTGGCCTGTGTGTTAGCAGGGCTGAGGGAGGAGAGCGGCCTGGCGCCCGCAGCCCAGCTACGCAGTAGGAGGCGGCAGCGTGGCCCGCCCTGAGGGAGCTGAGCCGCGCTTTGGCCTCCGGTGCATCCAGCAGGGGGCCACACAGGCAGTGTGTGAGGTGTCGCTGGCCGCAGGGCTGTTTCATCAGCTTCTTGAGGCGCGGAGGCCTTCACAACTGGCCTTGGGATGTGGCAGCTTTCAGAAGGACAAGCTGGGAGCCGATTCTCTCGTGCCCAGTGTGGGGGCTCGCCTTCCCTTTCCCGCAGCCTCTGCAGCCCTGGCGGAGGCGGCCCGCGCGCTGCAGCTGGGGCCTCGCTCTGGCCTGGGCGACTCTTTCCGGACTCTCCGTAGAACTAAAGAAGACCACAGGGTGCAAAAGGGTTACAGGAGAGGCAGTGGGTGCCCCAGAGGTGGCTAGTCACCCCTCTCTGGGTAAGTGATCCTGCGTGATGATGGATCCACCTCCTCTGGGGAGGTAACAATGCTTTAAGGGTCTGACACTGGAATGCCGGCAGGAGGAAGCCCTGAGGCGGGCTGCTTGGTCTTTGTACCACACAGGTAATTGCCTCGTCCACACGCAGAACTGTTCTATGGGGAGGTGCTGTTACTGACACATGCTCCCTCCTGGATTCTTCTCCATTCTGAAGAGTTACCAAACCATCCATCATTAGGGTTGAAAGCCAGGTAAAGCTTCCCCACCAATGGTCCACTGCTACCCAACGCAGAGCTCCCTTTTCTGTGACTCCACCTCAGCCCCGGAAGTGGAATTGGAGACAGCCATCACTTTCAGGTTTAGGTGAAGATGTTGAATCTTAAAATCTTTAGTGCCTTCAACACCAACTAAAGATAACAGACAGCATGGCAGGAACTAAGTGCAGCACCTATTTGGCACTGAGGTAAGAGGTATTTATAATTCACTGTCTGCAGTGTGCCATCAGGAAGCTCCAAAGTCAAGCCCGAATGGAAAACTGCTAGATACTATTTTAGACTTAACACAGCAGTAAGTTCTAGTCAGATATAATGGAAATAAGATTTCAATCCTGTAAAGTAACTGTAATAAAAAAAAAAAAACAACTCAAACACTCAGAACATCTTTTTTCTAATAATGCAAGATGTCATGGGATGGCGTCTTTTAGATGTGGTTATTCAGACACTTCATTCATTTATTCAACAAATAAGTATCAGAAGCTTAGGGTGTACAGATTAAGGAGGTAGTGGGTGTCCCCACTGCCCAGGCTGATGGAGGCTCTACCATTTCATAGCTGCACCTTCTGAAACACGTGGCCTCCGAAGACTCCATGAAATATAAAGAGAAGACTGGAGCGCCACATCCAGAAGTGACAAACTTTATTTCTACCCACATCTCTTTAGTCAGAACTCAGCCACCTGGGCCCAGCATAACAGAAAGGGAAGCTGGGAAATGCAGGGTACACATGGATATTCAGGAAAACACGAAATGTTTCTGCTATGCCTGGACTGTCATGGGAAAGATAACGATCACTTCAATAGAGCAAGCTTGCAAAGCATTTTGATTTCCAGGTTAAAGTGTTAGTATCCTATCCTAAGGCAGCAGAGAGGCATGAGGGGAAGGCCAATGGTAAAAGTGTTGCTTTCGAAAGTTTAATTCCAGTATGAAGGCTGCATTAGGAGAAGGCTCCAGAGCCAGGGAGAGCAGTTAAGAGGATGTTGTAAGAGTCTTGGCATTTGGTAACAAGAGCTGCATTAGTGTGACAGAGAGTGGAAAGTAGAGATGAACATTACATTTTCTGCAGAAGATTAATTACATGGAATGTCAGGATTGGAAATCCAGATTTTGAAGTCAAGAGGTGATATTTGAAACCCTGAAAGCCTGCCAAGGGAGAGGGGAGAGGGTCCACCCAGAGCTCTGCTGCCCCTTGGCTAACAGGGGCTGAGGGAGCTCAAGGAGTTGGCTCCCTCCAGGGAGGTGAGTGTGGAGAACGCGAGACTTAGATTTGGGCATTGCTTCTTTTGGAAAATTTCTTATGTGACCTGAGGATGAAAAAGGAAGGAACTGAGAATGAAAGTCAAGATTTTTATTTCTGCATACATTTGGGGCTGTCCGTATTTTCCAATTTATCTACAAGGAAGAGAAGTGACCTTTCTAATAAGATTATAATGTTTTTAGCATAAAATATAGAAGGAAAACATGTCAACTTAAAGGCAAGTTTCCTTTTCCACCAAGTCTAAACCCTGTGATTGTTCCTTGAAAATCGTACACATGTTAGTCTTATGGCTGTCATGCTGACACTCATTTCCTGGGGAACTGGGTGCATGGTTTTGTATGGGTGATAGCCCCCCCCCATACCCCTACAGTCATAAATATACACAGCATAGTTATGGGCACTTCAGTGACTCTCTCCGACAGTCTTTTTAATTTTTTAAATTAAATTTATTGAGGTACATGGGTTAATAACATTATATAAATTTAAGGTGTACAACCTTATAATTTGAGATCTGTGTACCCTATTGCATGCCCAGCACCCAAAGTTTAGTTTTCTTCTGTTGCCCTTCTCTGTCAGTCTTTATCAGATCAGTCTCTGACCCACAAGTGGGTGAACTAGATTACTATTTGGAATAGAAAATATCACGTGTATTGAATGGAAGGAGAGATTTTCCCTTTCTAGTCTTTCCAAACTCTCCCCATAGGCCACCCACCTCCAATCTTTATTTAATAAAGCTACTCCTTAAATGCCAAGTATTGCAAAATGGGAGCTGTTGAGCACAAGACAAATGCAACTCATTCAGAATATAGATGAATAAGCAAAATTCTCCTACTGCTATTTTTTAAAAAGCTCAAAGTTTGTGCTGTACTGGCAGAGTTAAAAGCCTTGTCTTCCTATATGAAGGATGACACCTTATTAAAAACAGAGTGTTTTGCCTTCATGTTTGACATTCTGAATCCATGGATGACTTCAGCAGTCTCTTATATCAACACTGGTGATAAAAACATAAGTGATAAGAAAAAAATAAAAATTAAAAAAGAAAAAAAAAAAGCCCGAGTAACCCAGCATAGTGATTAGAAACACTAGTTTGGGGTTTAATTAGATTAGGATGCAGAATTTAGCTCTGTCACTCATGAGTGAGTGACTTTGGGCAAGTTACTGAATTCACTGTGCCTGTTTCCCCACTCGTGAAATGCCAACTGTGACCTCCTATCATATAAGGTCACTGCAACTACGGAAAGACAAAGGCATTAAAGCCCTCCGCAGATGAGAAGCCCTTCTTGAAAAGCTACCTGATAGATGAGACAGTGAGGCCCAGACCTTTCAGGGACAGGACAGGGCTCAGCACGAGCCAAGCCACCCTCATATGGCCCTGACCTCCTGAGCACTTGATGCTTGCTGGGAGATGAGCTCTTCCACGCTGTGAGGAGAACAGACTCAGCTGCTTCTGTCTTGGACATTTGGGGTGGAGCTGCACGGGGAACCCATGCAGACCGGGACACTGTCAGCAACAGTGCAGTTAGGCTTTACTGAGCCCTGGCAGAGAGACAAGAGTGACACGTAGGTGCCCTTGGTGGGTTTGACCCATTGATTCCTAAACTAGGACTCTGTCATTCTGGAGACCCATCCATGCCAAGGTCACAGCTGATTAACCAAACCCTTCCTCCTACCTCTGCTTATCAAAGGCTTCCTCTGCCTAGAGGCGCTGCTGACTGCCTTTGCACTGCTTCTCCGAACTCTCCAGAAGAGGCTGCAGGTGTGGCAGGCCTCACAGATGTATGTACCTAAGGCACACTCATTATCTGAGAATGGCAATAATATGTGTCTTTTTTAGGTGGTGGGCATGGCTAAAATATTTCAGAAGCTATTGACCTCCAGTGAAAGTCAGAAATATTCACGTCAATGCCACAAAAATACAAAGGATCATAAGAGACTACTATGAACAATTATATGACAACAAATTGGACAGCCTAGAAGAAATGGATACATTCCTAAAAACATGCAACCTTCCAAGACTGAAGCATAAAAAAAAATAGAAGAACTGAACATACCAATTACTAGTAAGGTGATTGAATCAGTAATCAACACCTTCCAACAAAGTCCAGGACCAGATTACTTTACTGGTGAATTCTACCAAACATTTTAAGAATAATTAATACTAATCCTTGTTGATCACTTCCAAAATATAGAAGAGGAGGAATACTTGTAAACTCATTTTACAAGGTTTACCCAGATACAAAAACCAGACAAGGACTCTATAAAAAAAAGAAAATTACAGGCCAATATCCTTGATGAACACATTTGTACTGTAGAAACAAAAATCCTCAACCAATATTTGCAACCCAAATTCAACAATCCATAAAAGGATCATGATCAAGTGAGATTTATTTCAGGGATGCCCGGATGTCTCAACACCCACAAATCAATCAATGTGATATAACATGTTAGCAAAATGAAGGGTAAGAATCACATGATCATCTCCAGAGAGGCAGAAAAAGCATTTGATAAAAATTCAACACCCTGTTATGATAAAAACTCAATAAAATGAGTATAAAGGGCTCATACCTCAAAATAACAAAGGGTGAACACAGCGTTTGCAACTCGGAAAAAGTTAAGGCTGAGAAACCAGAGACGGACAAGATGATGAGGTACAACCCATGCGGAGAGACGGGAAATGGATGGACAGAGATCCAGTGACCGAGGGGCACGGGCTGCTGTCTGCAGGCCCGAGGAGCGGGCGTCACTCCCTGGCCTGGGTGGAACCTCTGCTAAAATGATTCTCTTCCCTTGACTCTGCACGCTTTGCTCACCAAGCAATGTGATGGCCTATTTAAATTCTCAGTTGAAATTCCCACTGGGAAAGGGATGGGGGCATGAGCATTCTGATCTCAGGAAAAGGATAAATATTGGGGAAAATGTTAGCTGTGAAACAACTTCGGGATCGGTACGCAGACATCCCTCTCTCCCCACTGGTGTTTGTTTCCATACTCCCTCCAGGACTGCTGTCGATCTCAAAACCAACTCCTAGGTATGGGAAGCAATCTGTAGGAAGATGAACAACATAAAATCTGACTACCCTCCAAACTGGTTCCTTGAAACCCTTTTTGCTAACATGATTTCCCTCATAACATAGTCTCTCTTACTTCACTTAAAAAGCCCAGTTTCCCTTCACTTTTTGAGAATTCTGTAAAATAAACATTTCCATAGACATGACTGTATATTCACTTTGGCTTCTCAGCTTCTTGATAGAATTGCTTCACTGTTTTCCATGGTACAGCTTTCTAATCATAGTATCATTTTGTTTTTGTTTTTTTGTTGATTCCCTGAGTGGGAATTGAACCCAGGCGGCGGCAGTGAGAGCGCTGCAGCCTAGTCTCTACACCACCAGGGAACCCCTAACCATAGTATCCTGGTGGCACCACATTGGACAAATGGAGTGTCCGTGGATATGAGGTGTAATGTTTAGAAAGTCACAGCTCTAGCCCTGCAGTGAAGAGCAGCATTCATTACCTCGCTCTTGGCATGGAAAATGACTACAATGATCTGCACAATGAGGATGTCAGACTGTCTTTTCTAATCTGACACCTGCACTGGAAATGCTTGGAATCTATGACACTTACAATTAAATACCTAAGATTACCAAACACAAGTTCAGACAGGGCTAATTTAGAAATTATTGTCAAGACTCACTGAGGAAGAATCGTAATTTGGGAGAAAAAGAAGTTTAAAATAGCAAAAAGCCCCATAGAGGGACTATGTACATGGTTTCCCTGTTTAGGAATTGACTGGAAGTCAAAGGCATTCACTTTATTTAGACTAAAAATTGCAAAGATTAAAAACTGTGTGATTAAAAAGAACCTGTGGTATTAAGCAGTTTCCACAGAAGAGAGGTTATTTCTGTGCAAGAAAAGGAGAAAAATCAAAATACTGGACCTCCTCTCTCTCCTGTGTTTTGGTAAAGAATGAAGAGTTCACCCTGACTCACATTTTGTGTTAAAGCTGACTTTTTCTTGACACTCATGTTCACATTTTTTCCCACCCAGAACAAGATTGAGGCAGGAAGTAGTAAAAGATAAAGGTGCCAAACTGTGAGGAAACCAAGATCCAGCCTAAGATACAGTTAAACTCTCAAGTAGCCTCAAGTATATCCCAAGTCATCCTTTGAAAAAGGAAAAAAAAAAATTCAGAGAAGCACTTTTTGGATCTTTCAAATTATGGGAAGACGTTTTCTCCTCTGTACCTTACCTGGCCAAGTGCAAAAGCTGTGACCCATTTCAAAGAAATTGTCTGTGTCAGTGTGAAATACTAGTATTCAGAACATGAACGGGTAAAGCACTTTTGAACCAGGCATAGCTGATGTCGACCAAAGCTAAGAGAGCGAGAGGGAAGGTAACTGTAAGAACATTACCTGCAGCATAATGACAAACTAATACCTGGTCGAGATCAGCTACATTTTCCTAGGAAAAAAGAAACACTAAAACAACCCCTGTGCGTTAAATCATGAACGTGAGTTTTCCGTGGAGTCGCTCCCGTTTGGACGGTGGCGAGTTCAGGCCGATTACGAAAGCGGGGTGTGGTGCTCAGGGAGAAGCCGGTGCAGGAGGCAGCTGCACGTGACACCACCTGGCAGCTGTGAGCCCACGGCAGCTCCAGAAAGGCACAGAAAAGCCAACAAACAGGCTCAAGGCGGGAGGCCTAACGGGCGTGAGAGGCCAGTCTTGTTTTTTCAGTTTTACACACAAAATCCCAACGATGGAAGACAGAACTGGACCCACCTGCTCTCCGGAGAGGGCTTTCCCCTTCACTGGAGGGGAGCCTTGCTCGGGACACAGGGACACACAGGCTGGGGTCCTGGCAGCCAGGCTGCCTGCTTTCTCATTAAAAAAAAAATAATAATAAATAAAAAAAAATAAAGAAACTATTAAAATGCAGTTGCTACTTGCTTGTGACATTCCTGTGACCACTTTAAAGACACAATCGCTCCATTTCGATCCTCAGATTACCAGCTCAAATATCATAAACACTGAGTGTGCCCGGGGCGGATTTGTAAAGCAGGCAGTTAATTTCTTGGGTGGCCCCAGCTGTCTCTACCTGAGCTATTTTCACAACGTCTCCTCTCTGCCTCTAAATGTGTTGGGGTCTGCATGTGGCCCCCACAATAGTGGTGGATAATCTGCCTGTGGCTGTGTGTGTGGTGCAGCTCTCTGCTGCTGCTCTGGTCATGTGGTATTGGCGTGTACACCTTGCGCTGGCACAGGGCCCCCTCTCTGCACATGAGGGTGGAGGGCCTGCCCATCTGGAGAAAGAGTCATTGTCGGGGGGTCAGTCATCAGGGGAGGGAGACCATCTCTCAAAGTTGAACCTAAAATTTGGAGGGAGAGCCTCAGATAGGACAGGGGGAGGGATTCTGGTTCTCTGGGCCTCATCTTGCTAGATGAGTATACTCTCTGCAGAAAAGCCAAGAGTTGGGACCAGACAAGGCATCCGGGTCTTTGAAACTGCAATGCAGCTATTGAAGGCAGGGGTGTGTGAATGCTCACCAGGGCTGTGCTTTATTTTCTATCTGCTTCCCTGTTCTGAACAGTGTTTGAAGGGCCCCAGACTACTGTGGCTGTACTAAAGGAATGCAGAGGAGTCAATGGTGTCTAGGCTTGGGCAAGAACTTTTAAGTATGTACCACCCACCTTGGGAGCCAGAAACAGCATCGGATCTCCACGAAGAGAACCCTGGTGGACGCTCAAACCTCTGCAAGTGAAGCCTAGTTGTCCCTGTCTGCACAGCGGCTCTCCTTCTCGGTCTAAGGGTTGATTCTGGATGTTGGATTCTCCGTCTTGGTTCTGGATTTTGTTTTACATGGGTCTTACATTCTAGGCTCTTTCTCCTACCTCCTAACAAAACTTGCTTCCTAAGAGGGGGGAAATGAGATCTATTTAATCAGCAAACATAGCCAAGGCTTACAGGACACCAGGCTCCAGGAAATATTCTGGAGGCTACAACGCAGGGCTTCGAGTGGCCTGCAGGAAGTCAAGCATGTGTGTGGCCTGCCACAGTGAGCTCCATTCTCAGCCTTATCTCTGGTTGGAAGGAGAAACGTTTCATCCTCTGTGACATGAATATCCGATGTCAGCAGCAGTTTGGGGCCAGTTTTCTGGACCCTCAGATCTTTGCAAGGCCAATTTTGGGCACGGATCCCAGCTGACAATATTCTCTCCATTGCCCTATACCACTGATCAAATTATGGCAGTTAGCAATCAGCAAGTGACTTGATCTGTTTACTTGTGAGTAATTAACAAGCAGAAACTTGCTGTGCTCCAATAGCCAGACTCTTAATTTCACGAAGTTAAATCTCCTAACAACTGTTTTAACCATATCTTGCCCACTAACAAATATAAATCAACACAGAGTATGCTGACAACAGATTTGGGGTAATAAACTATTAAATCACAATGACTTTCCTAGCCTTCGGTAAATTGTGCATGCTAATAAAGCTTTATTCTGAAAGGAGTGGAGTTAAAAAGCAATTGTTCTCAGCACTCTCTCTGAAAGGCAACACCCAGACAGGAAGGAAAGGACACGGCAGTACTTGAAAATAAAGAAAACACAAAGGTGGTACCGCCTTAGATACACATCGAAAGCCCGAATGTCCCAGCCTCCTGTGAGGGAAGCCTAAACCTGTAAGCCTTCTGTCGCAGGTATCCCTACCTTTGTCCTACCTGCATGCCGTTTCAGCCTTAGCCTCAATGTCCAGGCGATGTACATCTCAGTGCTTAACAAAAACGCTGAGAAATTCAAAGAAAAATTAAGTGCATTAAAAATACAAAAATAATACTCCATAACTGAAATGTATCCAAGTTAATTATACATCTACTGTATTAGTTACTAGTACACAACGAAGTACCACAGCCGGGGGCTCACACAATAGCAATGCATTGTCCCGCCGTTCTGGAGGCTGGAAGTCCTAGAGCAAGGCATCAGCAGGGCTGAGACTTCCCTCCTTGGCTCGTAGGTGGCCGTCTTCTCCTTGTCTCTTCCTCCGTGCTCTTCCCCCAACACGCGTCTGTGTCCTAATCTCTTCTTAGAATGACATCAGTCCTAGTGGATTAAGATACCAGTTGCCAAGCGGTGGTCTACATACTCCTGGGGGTAGGTGCTGGGCCGTTCAGGGATATAAAAAAATCAGTAAGGGTGAAAAAACAAGTAAAGTACAAAAGTGCACAACGTTAGCTATGAAACAATAAAGGTCAAGTTTGAATCACCCTTAATGGAGACCCTTCAAAATTAGATCACATTAGTGAATGGTGATTGGTGAGGGCGTGGCCATGAACCTTTCCCCCACACCGCTCTTCTACCAGTCATTATGCACAGTGTCAGAGCAATCCATTTGTGACGTTTCTGGAACTTCCCCAAACTTATAAATACATCCGTAGCCGGACTGTTTGATCAGTTTAGTTATTGACTGAGTAAAAGTTAAGTGTGTTTCTTCAATTGTAATTCTTTCCAAGTAGTTGTTTAATTTGATGTTTAGCATAGTTTCAGTTATTATTGTCCATGATTTTTAAGTGTGTCAGTTATGGATCAGTGGTTGAAAACAGGAACAGTTAGAAAAACAAAACTTAATGTGAATTATAACTCGTCACCATCTACTTCTCAACACGTGTCCACAGCTATGAGTACACCCACACCGGGAGACAGTAAAGAGGTGCGGCCTCAGGTACTACATGGAAGACAAGGAAATACCATGAAGAGTGTATTAAATGTGGGTTTTCATTTCAGGGGATGACGACTGTCCTAAGCCTTTGTGTGTTGTGTGTGGGGAAATATTACCCAATGGTTGCAGGAAACCCTCTGTATTCATGCAACATTTAGAAACTAAATATCCTATGTATAAAAACAAAGAAATACATTATTTTTGGCTCTTAGAAAGTCATCTGACTGTTACTTCATACATGGTGTCAGGAAAGAAAGACAATGAGAATGCAGTTGAAGTTTCGTACTGTTGTTGCTTATCGCATAGCTAAATGTTGTAAGAACCACACCATAGCTGAAGATTTAATGTCTCCTTATATTAAGGAGATCATTTTTTTTTTTTTGTATTTTGGAGAAGAACATGTCCACAAGATTAAAACCATCTCTTTTTCAACTAATACAATGTCTTGAGAAATTCAGGAAATGTTTGCTGATATTAAAGCAGTAGTAGTAGATAGAATTAGAAAAAGTAAATTCTTTTCCATCCAGTTGGTGAAAGTGTAGATGTTGCTGATTTATCTATTTTGCTCATCACAAGGTACTTGGTAGGAAATGAAATCGAGGAAAACCTGTTGCTTTGTTACCCATTGACAGAACATACCACAGGCAAAGGTATTTTTAACGCAATTATTTCATTGCAAAGGACATTACTTGGTTGGATTGTTGTGGTGTATGCATTGACAGAGGCAAGCCTACATCAGATTGTTTTATAGGTCTATGTGGCTGAATTCAAGAAGTAGCCCCCCATGTACCATGGAGTCACTGCTGCATTCATAGACAAAGTCCTGCATCCGAGCCTCTTCCTAGTGAACTGAAAGATGTTCTTGATGAGGCTGTAAAAGTTGTAAATTTTATTAAGTCACAACCATGAAACTCCAGATTGATTAAAGCACTGTGTGAAGGAATGAACATCATTCACAGCACATCCTTCTGCATATACAGAGCTAAGGTGGCTATCTCGTGGCAAAGTACTTACAGGGATGTTTGAACTTAGACATGAAGTCCAAGTATCTTTTGAAGACCATTGTTTCCCTCTTGCTCCAAAGTTTCAGGTCAGTGACTGGTTTCAAAGTCTTGTATATTTATCAGATAGTTTTCTAGAAATAAACAAACTCAACTTGGGACTGCAAAACAGCTCAATCACTATATTCAAAGTAACTGACAAAACTGAGTCAGTGATGTCAAAACTGGACTTTTGGAAAGCAGGTATTGAAAGAGGTCAACCTGAAGTTTTTGAAACTCTGCACAACTTATTATCTGAGAATGACTCGCACCTATCCCAAAATGTGAGAGAGAATATTGTGAGTCACTTGGAAGGACTTAAAGTGTCCTTTTATAAGTACTTCCCTCAACGTGGAAAGGAGAACAACTGGATTTCAGATCCTTCAGTGAAGAATTCCTCAAAGAAGCTAAACTATCAATCACTGAAAAAGAGCAGTTCATCGAACTTTCAACTGATTCTTCTTTAAATTCTGATTCTAAAAGAAAGCGTCTTATTACCTTCTAGGTGGATGTTAGTGAGAAATACGAACAGCTCAGTGAGAAGGCACTCAAATACCTCTTGCCATTTATAATACTGAGCTAGTGGAGAGAGCTTTTTCTTCTTACACCTTCACAAAATAAGTACCACAACAAGCTTAATGTAAGTTCAGATTTAAGACTGTATCTTGCATCTTTTGAGCCTGATTTCAAGAAACTAAGTGCATCAAAGCAAGCTCAATGATCTCACTAACGATGTTTCAAATGGCTAGTGATCTGCATGACAATTACAGACTTCCAGATAACACAGATAAATATTATTATTAATAATAAATTAAAAGTTTGTTAAATACTTGATCATCATTATCAATGTTTAACTGTTACGAAAATTGTAAAATTACATCTGTGGTTTTTATTTTTAGTGTAGTAATTTTTCTTTCCTAATGTATGACCTCATTTCCACTCTTACATTAAGATAGGCACTGAACAAAGTGTCAGTATTTAAAAACAGCTGTTTTAAAAACAAGGGGTACAATTTCTAGAAGTGGGTTTAAAAGGGGTACACAAGTGGATAAAGGTTGGAAACCACTGGATTAAGGCTTACTGTATATCCTCACTTTATTTAATTACCTCCCTAAAAGTTCTGTCTCCAACTAGTCACATTCTGAGGCGCTGGAAGTTCTTGTAAATGTAAGTCTGACCAAGTCATACTCTGTCATGCAGAGTAAAACCCAGGACCCCAGGCTGACCTACAAAGGCCCCACTTCCTCTCAGAGCTCACCTCCCGCCTACTGTCCCTCCTGCCCGGTCACATGAGCCTCCTTGATGTTTTTCCAACATGCCAGGGTCCTCCTGCCTTAGCAATTCCCTCTACTGGGAAGAGCCTTCCTTTAGATAGAGCAAGTCTAACTCCCTAACCTCCTTCAAGTCCTGGCTCAAACCTAACCTCTAAAAAGCTCATCTGACTATCATATTTGAAACTGTCCTCACCCTTGTCCGGGCATTCTGAATCTCCCTGCCCTGGTCTGCTGCTCCTTCCTTCCACGACCCTTCCTGCATTCTAATACGCCATCCGTGTGTGCTGTGTATTATGCGTGCTGCCCCACCTGCCCACCCCTGTGTCTTGTTCACAAATGTATCCCCTTCACCTTGACTGAAGCCTGCTGCACAATGGGCTCTCAATAAATGTTCAATGACTGAGTAGATGAGTAAATGACAGTATAAAATTCTTTTCAGCACTTTCAACAATACATCAAAAGGTGGTGATATTTAAAGCAGGATATGAAGGAATGTTAACACATTTGTGTAGGGCGTGTTACTTCTGAAAGTTAAGAAGGCTTAGTCTCTTTGGACATTCTGCTTTGATGGTTTCCTCTATTTGGTTCTTTCTATAAAACTTTTACAAATTCTAACAAACTAGTGTATCATTTTCTGATTTCTAAGATAACCATTTATCCTTCTTCTTATTTCTCCATCTAAATAACTCTAGGGTTCATCTCTCTTCCTTAGGACCAGGTAGGTATTTTCTGGACAATATCCAAAAGAAAACAACTTTCCATAAAAACATCCTTCTGGAGCTAGACAGCCTGGGTTTGTGTCCTGGCTTTACTTTCCTCATCTGTACAATGTAACAGGAGCTATCCCATGTGGCCGTGTGAGGACGAAAAGAATCAATGAATGCAAATTCCTTAAAACAGTGTCTGGCATATAGTAAGAACTATCCACATGCTAGCTATTTTTCTTCTCAATGTTATTGTATCATGAAGAAATTTGTTTGTTAGATTATACACTATGTTGTTTTCACTCAGTTTTAAATTATACTGATCAGCATAATCAAAGCACAAAGGAAAAGGAAAAGAAAAATTCTGTCTATCTGCATCACACAAAATATCCAGACAGGTTTTCACCAAATGTGGAATGATCTGACTTACAGAATCAGTGGGATGGTCAAAATTCACTTTGGGAAAATGTCCAAGGAAACTTCAGTATGATAGTCAGTCTTTGTCCAGAATAGTAGAAACTCAAATACAACCAAAGACTCTTAGGAAAAATTGAGAGAGACATGCTACTAATATTAACATGCCATTGACAGGGAAAATCAGAGGCATTCTGAACGTTAAGTCCTAACGTGCAAGTCACCAGGGCCAACACTCCTAATTGCAGATAATGGGTTGCTTCTAAGCTACTTTTTATGTAAATAGCTTTATGCAGGCTGACCTAGAGAAGGGGTTGTTTAATAATGGTAAATGCTTCTGTAAAGCCACTCCAGGGAGATCATGTAGCAGGTAAAAACCAATCAGTCCCTTTAGAAAAAAAAAACACCAAACAGTTGTATTATTCACTTGACATTAAAGTCTGAGGAGACTTGCTGAAAATTGGTGAAGCACAGGCTTTTGAGATAGAAGGTCATCTCACAAGTAAGGGAGAGATTTATAACACAATTTTACGTGACTTTAGAAATTATCATTTTGTAGTTGAGAAAAATTATGAAATTGAGAGGTTAAGTCCATAGCAAAAAGAAATAAAAGCAATCTGCTCTCTGTTGAGACACCCCATAATGTAAGGACAATAAAAGATTAAAAAACATATTAACCTACAATGTCAAAGAGATGAGAGAAGGACTATCTACAGAGGAGTCATTTCCACAAAATTCTGTTAGGCAGCAAGCCGGTGGAGAAGTGGCGACTGAACTATGCCAGGCAGGAGACAGAGTGGCATGGTGCTCACCAGGGGGGTCTGGTCAAAGAGGGGGCGAGGTGACTTGCCCTGCAGGACTCCTCAGGGGCTTAGGAATTGCAGACTTCAGTATGGCAGAAGAGGGAGTAAAACTTGAGGATGGAAACAAGTGGGTTCTTTTTTAAAAAGTAAATCAAGCAATCGACGTCACTAACCTATAACACAGAATGCTATTACCTAGACATTCCAAAGCTGATGAATCAGAAGTTTCTTTTTTTTTTTTTTTTTTTTTTTTTTTTTGGAAAATTACATAGCTTATTATTCTCTATTTGAGGATGGATAAACAGAACATAACCAACATAGTTCCTATGGAAAAATAACTGTAGATCACAAGAAATGGACTGCAATTTTAATGATACTGGAGAAATAATTTATTACAGGAACCAGAAAAATAATCAGCATTCACAATGGAATTAGAAAAGATAACAGGATGAATTAAAAAGACAAAAGAAAGGGTTGGCAAGGCAACATGACAAATTGCAAGAGTAACCAGCAGCAAATAACGTGAAATAAATACATTGCAAAATTATACTTTCAAAATTATAATTGTAAAATTAAAATCTGAATCAGAGTCAATAAAGAGAGATGCTTTGCTCACACTGTGAGATGTTCACCTAACCTGTTTCCATCTCCACCTATACAGGCAGTTGTATCTCCTGGTCCTCCTTGCAGTTAGACAGGGTCGCATGACTGAGTTCTGGCCAATAATACCTGGATTTGAAGAGATACATGCTACTTCCAAGCCAGGCCCATAGAAACTTCTTTTCTTCTTTATTTGCCATGCAACTTCTGCGGACTCTGAGATCTTAGTTACACTGCAGCTACAATACAAGATGGAAGTAGGCCTAATACTTAAATCCCTGCTTGTGAGAAGGTTCCTAGCATTTAGGTATGCTTGTTTTCTACTTTAGTTGAGTAAGAAATAAACTACTCTGCTTGATTAATGAGATTTTGCTAACTGATACAAATTGATATTGTGGAAAACCAAACGGTGATATGAAAGACAAACAGGAGACACCTTCTCAGACTGCAGAAAAAACAATAGCAAAGAGGTAATATGAGGGCTGTCCAGAAAGTGTCCAGCCATGTGATATCAAAACTAGAGGCATTTATGGCTGGAATTTTTTCTGAACAGCCCTCATATAAAAGATGATGGCTATGAAGGACAGAGACCAAAGATCCCAATTCTTTGTAAGTTAGGAAGAAAAAAACAAAACCAAACAAAAAACTGAACCAGAATCAATTAACAAAGACATACAAGGGGTGTCCAGAAAAAAAAATCCAGCCATACATCCTTCTATTTCATATTACGTGTCTGGATGCTATCTGGATAGCCCTCATATAATTAAATACAAGTTTCTCGAGTGAAAAATAATCTGATCATAAAAATGGAAAAATTTTACAATATTTCAGGCATAATGGATAAAGAGATACTCACACTTATGGAGAGATGTAGGTTTTGAGAAAAAAGAGCAGTCAATTGCTTCCAAGTCTCTCCCTACAACCTTCCAGAAACTAAAGAAACATCAAGTGAATGAAACAAACAAACAAAACAATGCAGAATTTCTCTTTCCAGTACTACAAGGAGGCAGAATATCCCAAAACCTTCAAATTACCTGTAAGTAGATTTTAAAAAAATATTCCAACAGAGTTCCCAATGCCTGCTTACCACTGCAAGTCAGGGGGTGTGGAGAACAGAAGAGGGGAGATGTAAGACAGTCTGCGAAAAATAGTAGATACGAGTGAAGGATTTCGATGAAGGGCAGACAAAATCAGTTCCAAAAAGAGACAGTGAGACAATAAATTTTCTAGCTCTGTTTGCTGAAAGGACTAAGAAGCAAAGATAATCCAGCAGTAATGAGGACACGCCATGCCCAGACCTTAGTCTCTATGACAATTCCCCACTAAAAAGAACCAGGGCTCCTTGGAGAAATGGCCAATTTCAGGTCTGGAGCAGAGTAGGTACAAAATGGATCTGGAACATCTTAGTAAGCCAAAAAGTAGGAAGTGCTTTAAAAAATGATAGGTGAATGTCAGCAAGACACACAAGTCAGCTTGAAGAGATTCCCACTGGCTGAATCTAGGAAAATTTGAGCAACAAAATAATTAAGTAGAGTAATGCTTCATAAATATTTTTGAAAATAAGAATACAACCAGGCCTTACAAATGAGACAGATGATGAATGATAGAGATAGATAGGTAGATAGATAGATAGATAGACAGATGGCAGATGGGAAGAAGGACTTTTACTTACAGTAGAATGTCAAGTGATGACTGGTAAAATGTGAAGGGAGTAGTGGAGTCATAAAATCAGAATTTTACAATCATCTAGTAAAGACTGGATCAGGCAGGAGTCAACTATGGGTGCTAAAGCTAGGGAAAATTTTTTATAAGGAGTAAGATATCTGCATGGCTTTAAATTGTCTCTTCATAGACTGTTTATTAGTGGCAAGGGGGAAATTGCAATTAAACATTGGAAAAATTAGATTAACCAGGTGAAAAAAGTCAGTATCACCAATGAGGGCAGGTGGACTTCTTACGCCTCGAAGTGAGATACCCTAAGAAGGGCAGAGCATCACTCATGCAGTATTCCAACCCAAAACACATAACTTGACTCCAATCATGAGGAAACACCAGACAAATCCAAAATGAGGAATATTTCATTAAAAATGGGTCAGGGAGACTATATTCTTTAAACTATGTCAATGACATACAAGACAACAAAAGGCTATGGAAATATCCCCAATTAAAGGGGGCTAAAGAGACACAGCAACTAAACACACTATCAAACTCTAGACTGGATACTATGCTGGAGGGAAAGAACATGCTAAAAAGGGTATTATTGGATCAGTTGACAAAATTAGAATTAGATGGTTAGGTTAAATAAAAAATATTTTTCCAATGTTAAATTTTTTGAAGTTGTAAATAAACTTTCCTTAGTTTTAGGAATTTGCTTTGAAGCATGTAAGGGCAAAGGGTAAATAACTTACCTCAAATCGTTCAGAAAAAAAGTTGTGTGCGTGTGTGCATGTGTTTATGATGAGAGACAGAGACAACCAAGACAAATGAGATCAAATATCAGTGATAGATGGATCTAGATAAACCGTATGTGACTGTTCATTTTACTAATCTTACTCTTACAACGTTTTTTGTAAGTTTAAAATATTTTTAAAAAGGTAAAAAGTACCTGTAAAAGCCTTCCAACAAGAAACAAAACAATTCTAAGCATATTGAGTTATGAAAGAAAGGGTCCTTCAAAAGACAACAAAATTAAACTGAAGTTTTTTTCCCTCGGGAGAGCGCGAACTCAGCCCCCCACTACCACAAATCACGCAGTCGAGTTTCCCACATTTGGGGAAATCTCAGGGGTCAGCACATCCGGAGTGCAATGGATAAGCCTCGCCTTGGGAAAACCACCTTCGTGATTACGGTATCTCCCCTGCCAGGTAAATATGAACTTAAATTTTGTTGTTACATTATATACCAGAAGAAATGAAATTATAATTATAGACATTTAGGGTAATATAATTGGAGCATAATATTTTTATCCTCAGTCAAGAAGTTATTTTTCTTTTGTGAAGGCATCAGAAAAACTATCTCGTACATTCAAGGAGTCAGAAAATCTACCATCTATATGTCCATCTTAAAAATTTATCTGAAAATACATTGTAATACAGTGAAAGATGATTATAGTTCCAGTGCATCAGTGAGTTGTTGAATAAAAGAATTGGACATCTGTCATTAAAACCAATTAACAGTGTTACATCTCAAAAAATCACTGTCAATAAATAAGTGTAAATGAAATTTGGATTTCTTTGACTTAAAGAAGATACATAAACCAATGTAAGAAACAATAAGCTGGATTTTCATGAACAAATTCTAGAAAGCTGGTGATAGTAGGAAATGGTAGAAGGGAAAATATGAGCTAACTTCCGCATTTTATATTGGGGGAAGCAGAGGATAATGTGTAATCTTGACTGATAATTTTTGAAAAGTAAGTTGAAAAATATAGAAAAACTTAGAGGTAAATGTAATAAAAAGATTACATATCTGGTGATGTGAGCAGTTGCTGGCCCTGAGTGAGACTTAGCCAGGATAAGCTCTGATGCTGATCTGTGTCCAGAGCAATAGGTACTGTTGCTAGAACCTCATGACTCCAGAAATGCAACAGTGCTTGAAGAACTTGGCATGTCAAGAGGCTGTTTAGAGCCTATTGCAAGCTTCAGCAGAGCATCAAAAGTGAAGGATCTTAATATTTATGAGTAAAGCTCGGCCTCCAACAAATAACTCTTCTTTTGAGGGTAACTGCTCCTGGCTTGCTAATGGATCCCAGGAGAGGCTACTGACCATGGGTCACCAGGTGACCAGACACCTGACACTGCCCATTCATGAACTGTTACTTGATCCACTTGGCCATTAAATTGGAAATTCCAAGAAATGCTCAACTATTATGGAAAGATGATCTGTACAGGTCGATGCCTAACAGTATCTGGAGGCATAAATAAAGCCCAGGAGAAGGTCACTCACACACCCAGCATGCTGACTGTGGCCCCCACTGGTGGCCTTGCCCATACTCATGGCCACATGGCAAATTTTCAATGGCCACTGACTAAAGAGGAAAACAAGTCGAGCCAGGTTTAGATGGCTCTGTGCCATATGCCAGCACCAGCCCAAAGTGGACTACTGCAGTCATTATAGCCCCCATAGGGGTAGCCCTGAACATGGGGAAAGAAAATCCTCCCAGTGGGCAGCACTTTGTCTGTAAGAGAAGATGGCCTGGTGAAGGCCCTGCATTGATCCATGGAGTGGCTAACAGCTGGCCATATGGTCCGAGACAATGTCATGGCTAAAAAAAAACCTGTATATTCAGAAAAGCATCCAGCTATGTAATATGACAAAATGAGGCATTTATGGCTTGATTTTTCTGGACAGCCCGTGTGTGTGTGTGTGTGTGTGTGTATGTGTGTGTGTGTGTGTGTGTGTGTGTGTGTGTGTGTCTGGTTTTAGTAAAAACTATATAGTTAAATATAGCTATAATATAGACACATAGTTTAATCTTACAATTAATATATACATAATTGTAAAATTAAAACTAGATATGCCATATCGGTAACATTATAAGTGGTTTTTATTTTCTTCCTTATATTTTCATAGATTTTTTCCCACTGATTGTGCATTACTTTTTAGAAAAAGAAAAAAGTTAAATATTATTTTTAAAAGGAACTTCCTTCTGGTTTGGCACCACAGAAATGTGTTCAGCCTGCTGTGCAGAGTTCATTTTGCTCTGCAGTCTGTCTTCCAGAAGCTGCATGGTGGGGAGCCTATGGACGCGTTCATTACGGCCCTCTGTGAGCCTGGTTTGGCATGCTGCATACCAAACACAGTGGAAGCATGATCTTTATCACTGAATCATATCAGTAGAATGCAAAATAGGAGGTTTTCTGTTGATCTAAAAGTATACGGGGTAGCGTGGAGTCACTGAAAAATCTAGGCTTTGGGGTGAGGCTGGCTAGTGTTTGATGCCTGACTCTGCTGTTTGCCAGCCATATGACTATGGCCAGCACAACTGATCGCCAAGTTCAGAGTTCCTTTTCTTGAAAAGTAGAGGATGCCCACCATATTTATCTTTATAGTATGAGCAAAATAACTCAAAGTGGTACGTCGTGTATGACATCTATTTACCAGTACTGAGCTGGTGGCTGGAGCTCTACATCCATTCGAGGTAGAGTCAAGGGAGAGTAGATGGTGGGGATGGAGAGGAGGCTGGCTCAACCTTTCCAAGCTCTGAAATACTTACTTTTACCAGCAAGAAAGGGAGTCAAAGTCAGTTCACCTTCTGCCCAACAGACTGTGGTTGACTCAACCATGAGCGTGGGTTGGCTAGCTGAAAGAAAGGGGTAAGGAGAATCTTTGCAAGCTCCTCCCCTCTCGCTTGGAGCCAAGATTCCTTGAGAGGTTACAGTAGGCTGACCAGATGTACCATTTTAAATGGGACAGAAAACAATGGTACTGTCCTGGTTCAAATGATACACGTGGTCAGCCTACCGACATCTTGAATTTAGCCCAGTGAGAGTAGGCTGACCATATACACCATTGGAAATGGGACAGCACCATTGTTTTCTGTCCTATTTAAAATGATACACCTGGTCAACCTAGGTTACATCAAATTATGGGTGTGAATGACTCTCCAGTCACCATTAACATTCCTATAGCCCGATGGGAAATGACAGACTAGGAACGCATTTACAGGTTTGTAAGATTATGAAGCATGTCTACTCTAGTGAAAACAGCACAGGAAGTACTCCAGCAAAGCCCTTCCTTTCCTCTCTGTTCTCTTCTTTAGTTTGGGAAATGCCTTAACTTGAGAAAGACAAACTCCAGCACGTCTCAGGGAGATGAAGCTTGAGAGCAATAAAAGAGACAGACTTGCAGTTACAAATGCATTTTATGAACTTCGTTGCCACAAGAAAGCCCTGCTGCTCATCTCTTCCACATCCATGCTCTTCCCCCACATCACGAGGAGGCTCACGGGATCCAAAGCTACAAGGGCACATGCAGCATGCACTGTAGCCCACAACTACAGCCCTAAAGGGTCATCATGCACATCTCTTCCCCGCTCTGTGCATTCGGAACATCTGCTAATAGCCTGAAATCAGCTACGCTGGGAGTATTTCCTACCAACAGACCATTGCATGTGTGCTTTAGGTTAAACAGGTTGGGACTTGCAGCTTGAGTTTCCACACTTACTAGCTTTGTACCATGAGTACGGACCTTGTGTTTTTAATGAATCTTAGACCCCTCATCTAGGAAATGAAGGAGACAAATTCATCTTGAAGATCATCATCTCTCATCTACGAAAAGTGCCTAGCATAGTACTGGAGAAACAAGGAAGTTTCTTACTATAGTACTGGAGAAATAAAGAATTACTAAGTTCATGTTCCCTAAGGCAGCTGAAGACTTTCTGCAGTTTTCTATGGAGGCCTCTTCACTTTCCCT
Source organism: Lyroderma lyra (assembly GCA_004026885.1). NCBI lineage: Eukaryota > Metazoa > Chordata > Mammalia > Chiroptera > Megadermatidae > Lyroderma > Lyroderma lyra. Next base: position 105,186 of record PVJL010000125.1, read on the forward strand.
GTGATAGTAAGGCAACAAGGGATAAAGCAAGTAGGAAAGAATCACCCATAGCTCTTATCTGCAGAATTGTAGGAGGCTCAGCCATGCAGGCTAGAAATGGCAGAAGGGCCTCCCAAGCCCTACGTGGCGTCCAAGTTTGCCGGATCAGAAATACCTGCCATCAACTGAACGTCTTTCAGGCCTCAGCCCCAGCTGTCGTGACTGAAGGTGGGCAAGTTATTCCATAGCGTGAGATTATTCAAAGCTTATGAATCCTTCAGAAACGAGAGAAAAAGGTGTGTGTGCGTGAGGAGAGACAGGAGGAGGAGGAGGGAGAAAGGGGTGACGGAGAGAGAGAAGGAAGAGGAAGGGGGGGAAGGGAGGAGGAAGAAAGGGAAGGGAGGAGGGGAGGGAGGGAGAATGGAGAAGAGGAGAAAAGGAAGGAAGGCAGGAAAAAAGAGAGAGAGAGTCAAGGAAAGTGCACAGCTCTCTATTGTGGGTTCTCCCGTGCAATCTCTTATGTCTGGGAATGGGTCTTGTGGCGACAGCTGGGACACATCGTCTGCCTTCTGCTGCACCAGAGAAGAGATGATTTCTGGGTATTAATCTAGCATGGGGGCACTCTATAAGCCTACCAAAGGGAACAGCAAGGTTTTCTAATTTATTGTGCCAGATGAGAGAATTTCGAGATTTGAGGGAAGGTTTTCATTGCCACACCAAGGTGGGAGTCCTCAGGCCTCACTCCGTCCAGGTAAGCAAACGCCCTTCTGTTCTAGAGGAGACGCCAACTGAGCAGAAGCAGTCACATTCCCTGTTTTATGTATACACTCAGAAGAAAAGATACAATTTCAAGGACTTTTGAGTCATCGGTCAGCTAGAATCAGAACAAAGCCTCTTGGCATCTGAGATTCTCTTCTGCAGATATTGATGATTACTAATTGTTTCAAAAGAGTTACCTACCGGAAAGATTGACATTCAATTAATCTCTGGTGAAAACAAGTGATTCAAATAGAGAATCACAGTCTGGACCTGATGGTAAATTTACTGTCACGGTTGATCACTGAGTTTCACTTCAATCTCAACAGGCCCTGGGAAAACTTTGGAGTTGTTTCTGTGATGCCTTGATTTCCTTTTATAAGGAAGGGCGCTGCAAGTTCAAAGTGCCTCTAGGAGTATTGTCAATATAATGCATAAACAGATGATTAACAACCACAAAAGACATCAGCATAATTACTGGGAAAATGGTATTTGTTCTTTGTGTATATACAAAAGATGGTTTTAAGTCAAAAGGCAGCTGAAAGAAGTGGTCTTTTCTTTTTGATGACTTTTTTTAAAAAGGAAATATTTATAGGATTTCTAAAAAGCAATCATTTGCTTATTGCCAAGAAATTCATTTGACTGTTATTTTAAATTAGAAAAAAAGGTCTCCAGCTTTGATGTATTAAAAATTGTAACTCTTTATTGGGGGCATAGGACCAAAACCCTTCACTTTATTGAAGCGTATGACATATGCTCAGCTCTTAACCTTTAACAGTGAAACCAGAACATTCCTTCTAAGTTCTAGAATTCAGTGAGAATCTAAACATTTTCCCCAATATTCTTTTATTACAGACAATTTCTGGTTCAGTGAAAGTGCACTGCATTACAAGACATTCAAAACACTAGGGAGAAATAGTTTTTAAACTATTTATCATCCTATGGGGTTTGATTTTCTGCTGACTGTTATAACTTGAGAATAGAGGGCCTCCTCACTCAGGGCGGGTAGGGGGGAGCTATTTATGAATAGTTTCTGATTTGGAGCAGCTGCTCTTCACCATATATCACCCTTTTTGGATAACCACGTTTTCATAGAAAGCTACCACTAATAAGTGGGTGCACACTAAACAAACTGCAGAGCTGTTACCTTGAAAGAAAGATGTCACATAAATAGTCCCTCCAGGTTTAAGTATCCTTGAGTTTCTTCATTATAGGAGAATAATAAATCTTAAAACCTGTTGCATCTTGGGAATCTGTCACCAACAGACAAGAACACTGTCAAGTAGTTTCTATGCAGCTTTCACTCTGGGCGAAATGAAAAACATCTTATATGAGAGGTTGTGTCCTCATGCGAATTAGAAATGCTTTTATTCAACCCAGACAAACAGCATGAAAATATCTGGGTTGTGTTGTAAATGTTTCCATGCTAATCTGAAGACCAAATCGTCCTGGTGTTGTGCTTGGGTACTTGAGAATCAGAAAGTGGGAACAATTTTGAATTTGAATATGCTGTTTCTGGCCATCCAGATAAAAAAGACATATAAGCCAAATAGTTACTTTCTCCCAAAATATTTATGATTAGAAATGTCTAATTCAGCTTCTCATGGCATACAAGGGCTGTCCAGAAAAATGCAGCCATAAATACCTCTATTTTTCATATTACATGGCTGGATATTTTCCGGACAGCCCTTTGCGTCCAAAAGTCAAGAAACCCTTTGTCATAAAGCTGTTTTATTAAAACTTAATTAGGAGATGTGTGATATCTTACCTGCTGAAGACTCAATCAATAGGTAGAAATTTTATAGATTATATTCCAAGATCCAACCCTTGAGTGCAAAAAGTAGAGGAATGGACACAGTTGCAAAAATACCAAAATGAAAGTGACCTTTAAATATGTTAGAAAATAAATTTTATGATAACTTCTGGCAGGAGTCTAAGTGGACACAACAAATTATGAAGGGTAATTTGACAATATATTTTAAAAGCCTTAAACATGCAAAGAGCTTTTGACCTAGGAATTCTAATTCCAGGAAACATTCAGCTTTCTTTAAGTGTAGTCATTGCAGCCTAAAACTTCAACATCAGGAACATGTTTAAAGAAATGTCCAATAATGAGGAACAGAAGGAAAATGATTTAAAGAAAGAGTCACTGTGCAGCCATTTGGAGTAATGTGGCAGAAGAATTTTAAATACATGAGAAATGTTCATGGTAACTATGGGGGAAAAGGCAGGTTTGCAAAATGGTTTGGACTGTACGGTCCCCAGTTTGCTTAAAAACACACAGAACACTGAAAGAAAATACAGTATGTCCAAGTAACACCTGCCCCGTTTGTATGTGTGAACCCACACGTGTGTGTGTGCTGGGGTCTCTCGGGGCAATGGGAAGGGGCTGAGAGGCGTCAGTAATTCCAAGACAAGGCTAGCGAAGGTTCAGAACAGATTGAAGGTTCAGAACAGGTATTCTAAGCTTATTCTGATTTTACTCAAGTTATTTTCCAAATACTATTCAAATAGGTTCTATCTCAACTACTTTTTAAATATCACTTGTTTTATTTAAAAAAAAAATGCTTATAATAATGCCTCCCTAGGAATACGGATGAGAGGGCGCCCCTAATAACGTATCAGTACCACAGCCACAAGATTTCACTTAGAAGCTTCTTGAGAAGAAGAGCCTCTATTTCACAGGCTCTTCATTGAGCTATTAAACGTTAAGACAAAACAGAATAAAAGGGGTGCCAGTGCCTATGACACATCTGTGACTTTGTCGAAGGCCACCCTACACCAAATGCCTGCATTCCCCCTACCACTCTCATGCATGCATGCATCCCTTCGTGCATTTGTTCAGTCATTCAATAAACACCTATGCACAGAAAACACGAAGATGTTTAAAACACAGCCCCGTTCAGGAAATTCAGTAAAGACTAATGGGGCAGAGGCCTCAAACATACGATTATGCAATGACGTAGAAGGCCGTGTTCAATGCACCCCCCCTATCCTAGTTCCTTCTGTGACACAAATACCTTTGGCAAAAGCTTTTCTAGTTAGTGGGTCTCCTCCTGCATATGAGAGGCAGGGCTGTAGGGGAGACCTGCTGGGTAGGACATAGGAAGGCGACTCAACACAAATTCACCTGCTTCTCGTGCTGGCCAAAGGGCAGCCTGGGGAATGGCTCCATGTTCTACAGAAGCACGTTTACGTGTGCCATTAAGTCCAGAAGCCATGGTATGAACGCCAGGGTCTGTGTTGGTGGAGGGGACGTGCCAGGGTCAGCATGCAGTCCATGTGTAGTGGAAACCTTAACATCTCCACATAGTCATTAGAATGCCTGAGGATGTGGTCTTCGGTTTAAATAGGATTCTGTAATTGTGGGAAGGAATGTTTTAAAGGATTTCTTGTCCTTGGAAAATATGAGTGGTTGTATAAAATATTTCAACTTGGCCGTGACATAACGTCCTGTCTGGCTCTTTAGAACCACGTCCGAGGAGGCAGGAACAAATGTGGACCTGACTCACGAAGGCCATTTGAAGAAATCACCACCAAACTTCAAGAGACTTCCCTTTTGGCAGAGAAAAGGCAAGTGGTGAAGGAAACAGGCTCAATCTTAGGGATTATTTTTCAAAATAGCCAGCCCTGGGCACGACTCTAGACTGACTGAATCAGAACCCTCACTTAATAGGGTCTCCTTGGAGGCAAGCGTGTCTACTTAGACGTTTCCCCAGTAAATAATTCATGCCGTCCCCCATGCACTGATGAGAACTCGTGCTGCACTAACAGTCCCCAGAAATAAGCTGCCCACTGGAAGGGAAAGGTTTCACTCCAAGAAAAGGAGTAAAACATTTCGTCAGGTGGAAAATCAAGACCTCATGGCATGCAGCTCATTAACTTATTTAGCAAGTATTTATGGAGGACCTAATATGGCCCAGGCACTGTTAGGCTTCACGGGTACAATGAAGAGGAAGACAGTCTCAGTCCTGGTCACCACAGAGCTTATGGTCAAGTAGAAAAGAGTGAAGCCAAGAGGTGGATGGCGGCTCAGTGCTCCACCCCGTCTGCCTGGCCGACGGGTCCGATACTGTCAGTCAGCCTCAGCTTGAGCTCTCTGCAGGAAGTGCCTGGGCTGACATGACCACCTTGCCCACGATGCCCTTCCTACCCAGAGGCAGGCCGCGTCCAGAGATCAATAGATGAGAGGCAAGCAAGGCCTGACTCGCTTGCCCCACCAGCAGATCACTCTGCAGGATCACCCCAGCTTCTGAGCATCCTCTGGGGGTCGGCTGAGGGCTGACGAGGCTGCATCGCAGCCGGGAAGGAAGGAAAGAGCAGCCCCTGACATTCGGGAGCTGGCCCAGCACTCCCCGCTGGGCCCCATGATTCTCCTTTTAGGCATCTATGATTTCACAGGATACCACCCTGAAGAAGGTTAGTCTGAGCCAAGGACGAAACACGGAAAAGCAAGACCTCTTCACAATTTCATTTAAGAACAAAGACAAGGTCATCGTGCCACTGAGAAAAATGACAGCATCTCCCCCCACCCCTCCTCGGTAGAAGGAGTGACTGGCACTTCTTTACTAGTTACAGCTCTATGCTGATTCTTTCTGCCCTCCCCAGGGATAGGTCCCATTGTCAGGCCCCGCCACAGACGGCTCCCACTTTTTTATTCTAGAGTGGACGGCCAGCATCCAATCTAGGGTGAACCTTAGGTCTCCCAGATCAGCTACCATGAGAGTCTTCCTAACATGCTTTTGCTGAGAGGCCCGTGGTTCTCCATGGTGTTTCCTCCCTTCTCTGCAATGGACTCGGTGTGTAAGTCCAGGTGTGACCCTGGGGGCCTTTACTGAAGAGTGTTGACACAGCCCAACCCCTCCTTGGCTGGGCCTGTTCTTTCCTTCTCATCCCTCCTGGGGACAGATCCCAGGGACGTTTCGTCCTGTCTTGGCCTTCATTTCAGAGTCTGCACCTCAGCGAACCTGGACTGTGACAGGAAATAATCCCAACCCTGATCGTCAGGGCCAAGGCGAAGGGAACCCACAGAGGAGCCCCTTCTCCGGGCGGGCAGGCCCAGCCAAGCCCTTGTGGCCTCAGTCAGTAAAACCCAAAGACTGAACAGTGGGTGGGCGCTCTGATGGGGCGGTGGGAGCAGGAAAGACAGCCCCCCTTCTACATGCTAGTCTCTGAGATGATCTGAAGGCCACGAGGAGGGGTTCTGGCCAGCACACTGGTAGGTCAGGGAAGGGACTTAGGGTGGAGCGACAAAGGTGACAGTCAGCACAGGAGGGACCTACCAGCCCTAGGAAAGAGTTGCATCCAATCTGCCTAATTTTGACCATTGGCAGGATTTTGGCCAGGGGTAACATACTTAGACCTGTATTCTAGGTTCAGAATCAAGTTCAGTAGTTAATCATTTCAAATCAAATGGCAAATCCAGTAAGATGACGCAATCTTTACACTAATGATCACGGTATGCAATCACAAAATGATAGGTGTTTCCGAAATCTTCAAAATGCAATTGGCCTTTTCTCCAGCCCAGTGAAAGTGTATCACTTTGCGAACGACACCGGAAGCCCACCGAGGGAGCTGCGGGGGGGTGGCTGTCCGAATTAGCGACCGTGTTTGCTGTAAGCGGGAAGCACGGTCTGTCAGCTGCCACCTGCAGCCTGGTGCTCTGCCAGGCTCTGTGAGGTGACATGATGGCGAGGCTTTCCCAACTGTAAGGGCCTTATTATAGTCCAGCTGGGAGCATACATGTACACGGGAAAAACGAGCAGCAAAGAACGCACGCGTGTTCGAATGAGCGGAGGGAGCTGAGCCCAGACGGAGGACTTGCCGTGCGCAGACTGAAGACAATAATTGAAGGGGAGGGGGTGGGTGCTGTCTCCAACTGCAAACGCAGGCATAAGGCAGGACCGTGGGACAGACTTCCGGTGTGTCACTTTCCAAGGATCATTTTTAATGTTCTGCAGCAAAATTGTTAGAAAATGCATATGGAGTGTTAGCGTCCCTCCCCCCAATACACTCTTACGGCCTTTGTGATGACAAATCTAAGGGAAGATGAATTACAGATACAGTCTGTCTTGCAAATGTATCTTTGCTGCTTTTGCTTTTAAATCTTTGTTATCCAGGCCCGGAACACTCTGCAGGCCCCTCTGTCCTTACCTTCTTTAAGGGTCCAGCTTACATCTTAATTGTCTGTAGTAATACCTCTGCCACAACAGCACCACAATGGTCCCCTGTCTCACCTGGACCCACAATAGCACGATCCTTGTTTTGTACCTTACCCAATGGATGTCATTTCCATGGGTCTCACGCAATCCTCAGAGATGTCATCGTGAAGTAAGGACGGCAGAAATCCATCCCCATTTTTGCAACAGACCATAACGCGGGGCCTCAGAGATCGGAGGAAGTCCCATAGTTGGTGAGCAGGTGGGATCGTTCTGGAACTTGGAGCTGTACCAGGCAGGTACGCTTTCCCATTCCATCTTGAGCATTTTGTACCCCATTGCATCACTACTTTTCCAGGTATAGGGGTGATCTTCCCTGCTGAACCCCCTAGAAGACAATGATCATGACTTTTACTGTGCATCGCTAGAACTTACCAAGATGCCTAGCAGGAAGAAGGAAAGCACTGAACATTTGTTGCTTAAAATACCTGTTGCATAAATAAATATTCACATGATATTATAATACATGAAGGTTTATTTTTGTATCATCTTTCCATTGACTTTTGTTCCTTACTTAAATGGTATAGTATTAATTAATTTCTGAATTTAGAAAAGCAGTATTCACGGTACTATCAAATTTAAACTTCATTTATTTATCTACCTTTGCAAAAACTTAGTCTACAATGACAAGGTCTTACAATTTAAAACTGCATCCCCTTTAACGAGGTGATATTTTGGGGGTGATAGTTTTTAAAGTCTATGATTTAGATATATTTACTACAAATTATAAGGATTAATTAACCACAATGAATTTAAATGCTCTAGATTTCAGGGCAGAGTAGGAGGTAGCTGAAGATTCTCACTTAGAATCTGAGGGGAAATGAGTTGTGATGAATTATTTGGGAAGCATGTTTAAGCACTAATGTAAAGAATAAGGAAAACGAATCAAGCACCAGCTTACACTGGCTACGAATGATTCCTTTGTCTCCCTACCTGATAGCTTTTACTACGTGCCTAAAGGAAGAAACAGTCCTTACCTTTAATCCTGTTTTTCCCCCTTCTTAATCCCACCTTATATGAAGATATTCTGGATTGCATTTCCTTGACCAGGAGAAGTATTTGCTCTGGAAAGCAGGAAGTATATCACCTGCAACTTTAAAAAATTAATAAGGCTTTTTATACTCAAGAGGAATCTACAAGCTTCAGAGTTGAGCCCCCATCAGAGGTAAAGTGGCCAAAAAGTGCTGTGGAGAGAGGAAGGACTTAGCTAACCAAAGAGGATCAAATAGAGGATGCATCCTGGTCACAATTTATGACGTCTCTTCTGTTTATTGTATTCTTAAACATGTCAGTTTTTCATAAACACTGCTCTGAGTTTAAAACATATATGCTTATTATAAAAAAAATGGCACACACAGAAAATGAAAATTAAGAGGTGTGTTTTCATAAAGGCAAGACTTTCAAGAAATGTGAATTTGGAAGCCTCTATTCAACTGACCTGCAATGCCACATCTCCCAAAGAGAACTTGACTTTGTAGTCATTCAGTACCCCCTGATGCACAACTGTACCCCAAGGGAGGACCCCAGTGACTGTTTCTGAACCCTAATGCCATAAAGAATAACACCATTCTAGTACTCATGCTGAATACCAATCCCAACACCACAGGTAAACCAGCGCTTTGGGGGGAATTTTTGATAGTATGTCAACCCACAGCAAAGCTGTAGAAAAAAAAAATTTTAAAGCTAACTTGAATATTTGGGAGTCATAGTAAAAGTAGTTTGCTAGAACTCCCTGGTTAAGCTTTTAAATTAGTCACATTACAGCTACAAAATATGTTAGCCATAGCTGGGGACACTTTTGTAGGAAGATATAAAAATGACTATCAAGAAACCCAAGTCAAGGACTTGTTTTAAAAGTGGGTGACAGGGTGGGGGGAGAGAAAGGAGAACATTAAAATGAAAAATTAGCTGTAGTCAAAATCTCACAGATGCAAAAAGAGAAGGAGCAGGAGTTTGGAGGCAGAAATGACAGGAAGCAGAAAGGAAAACATGTGCCTAAGATAGGAGGAAAAACCCCGATTCAAGAGAGGGAAAGTAAATTTTTTGTTACACTTTTATGGAAGCTTTGCATAAACAATAGTCAGCTGTCTTTAGATTTAAGATACGCTTAAAAGGAAACATATTGCGACCGTGGTCGTAAATCGTCCCACCACTTTGGGGAAGAAGGCCCCGTCGGCGGCCGTGCTGACCATGCCGTCGCTTGCTTCCCCACACACGGACTCGGCACAGCCCACTGAGCCCGGCTGCCCCTGGCACGTGCCCGCGGCTTCTCCTCTTTTAACTTCTCTCCCACCCGTGTTGCACGCACCCACTGAGGGGTGCTGAGTAGAAACACAATTCCTCCCGAGTCCCAGCCCAAGCGCCAAAGACGGGAAGGGCCTATGGCTTCCCACTCAGCTTTCAGCCGTTTAACAACTTGACATTTCAAAAGCCGTACCCTAGTCGCTGGTTTCCTTTCGTAACACGGAAAACACATTTCCAAACGTGCAGTGAGCATATTTCTAGGAGGCTGCTCAGGTTAGAAGCAGGCACGAGCGAAGTATTTGACCTTTTTGGGTCTCATCTTGAAGCCATCACACCAGGCCCGTTCTTGCACAGCCGAGCCTACTGAAGAGTTACTGAAGATCTCGGAGCTAACAAGGGCCACCGAGAAACAGTGGCAAGAGGAAGTGTCCCCCGGAAATCCCGTGAACAGTATAAAAGTGGCATAAGTTGGTTAGCTGAGGTGCTGGCCTTGGGCCAGAGTCTGACTTTAAGACAAACATTGAAAGCACGGGGTTGGAAACGATACCGTCAAGGCGGGAAAGGAGGCTAGGCTTTGGCGCTCTCAGTGCCGCGGCCTAGGTTCGGCTCCCAGCCAGGGAACCACCGAAAATTAAATAAATAAATAAATACAATGATAAATAAAGGAGGGAAAGAGGCCTGCTTTGTCAGGGCGTGAAAGTGGAACGCACGTCCAGAGAAGATCTTGGGAAAGGAAGGCATTTGATGTGGACCTGAAACTATGGTTAAAATTTAGATACGTCAGGACTGGAAGCGGGCAGAAGGAAACGGGGGCTTAGCAAACATATGGTATGTTACTAGGAAGCCAACAGGTCCCTTTCCAAATGCTGATGTGACGTCAGGAAGGACGCACAGTGGATAATATGACTCCCTTTCCCTCTGAACCTTAAACTTCTTTAGAACAATGCCATTAGGACCAAGTAAGTCCACGAATGAGTTTATGATCTTCACTATTCTGCCACGTTATGTGAGCCACCTTCGTAGGAAAGCTGAGAAACATTTCCACTTTTTTCACTTCCATGTTCATCTACATTATCCAAACTGTTTTATAAGATGCAGTGCATGAAGTACTATACAGATATACTTCAAGTGAAGTTGGCAGGTGTTGGGAGCCAGGTTTCTCACCACTGGAGTAGGAGGTTACAGATAACCAGGGGGAGGAAGCTAGAATGATCTATATAGTAATGGATTAGCATTGGATATATCAGTAGGAACTCACATGGAGCCTATTAGAGACACAGATGTTACATACAGAAATATTTATAGATATGTGCATATGCAGGTTAGTATACATGCATACATCTCCTTACTCTATCTGCTGAAAGGCCTAGAAATGATGGCTCTCCAGTAGCAGTAGGCATACCCAGCACTTGAGCTTGATTTCTAATATCACCCTCCAATAACAGAAGCAGAGCAGGGCTCCTTGGAAAATTGGCTGATTCTAAGACTGGGGCAGGAAATACGCAGTGAGCCTAGAGCATCTTACAGTGCCAGAAAGTTAGGGAGTGCTCAAAAGCCAATGAACAAACCACCACAACGATGGGGTTTGTCAAGAGGATACAGGAGCCAAGTGAAGGAGCTAGCAATAGCAAAGGTGGAAAAATTTGAGGAATCAATTTTTTTTTCATGTCTATACTGACATGAATAAATAAATAGGAAAGAAAAGATACATAAATCCCTTGTACAGAGGAATTCCAGACTATTTAGATAATTTACCCCTAACACTTTCACTTTGGGATATTTTCAGCCAGGTCTGATGCTGGCACCGGTGCAATTTCACTAATTTCACCGGTGCATTTGGCTAAGCTACGCTGGGTGTAAGATAACCTGTTATAATGTTTTAATGAACTGATATTTTTCAAAAAGATTTTGAGGAAAATGGTAGATTACTTTGCTGTTTAATAATTGATACTTTTCAACTTGTAATTATCAGTGTTTCTCAACTTTTGATTGTATAAATTTAAAAATTTGACCTTTTAGTCAAAAGTATCATATTTTATCAAACATACATATGATTAGTTATACATTTTTCAATTTTATTTTATGATATAATAAAGTTTACTTACAACTCCAGGTTTCTTTAATATTTCTTCATAAGTTTCCCAAGAATGTTCACTTATAAACTGTATTGTTTCTCCATAGCTTCATACAAAATATTACATATGTCCAATATTATTCCAGTCACTATATAGTCCATTATTATTAATAAAAATGTATAAATGTTAGACAAAAACTAATATATCATAGTCAGAACGTATCTCAAGAAAGTACTAAAAATCTTGACTCTTGGCCTGTGGATGCTAAGTTGACTGAATGATTTTTGTTGCTCAGTTTATACTATTGTATATAAATGAAACCCATAGAGGTGCATAGTGAAAGGTCATATAGCACGTTATTTTTCATCAATCTGATAACCAGAGTTATCTGATGTCTTTGCTTATATTATGGACCAAAGCCCAAGCATTGGACCCGTATCTACTGCTCTAATATATGAGTATACACAGTTCCTGGGTCAATAATTACGGAATAAAACAGAAAGTTGTAAATATATTCAATCATACATCCTCCTGAAGTATCTGCTATGGCATCCCTAAAGAAATACTTATCTATCTGAACAATTTATAGCATTTTATCCATTTATTTTAAGACAGAATTGTGGGAAATCTAAAAACTCAGATGTGTGTCATCCGGGTACTAACAAAGGAACATGAAAGACACATAAATGACTCATCTGAAACGAATGTGTTAAAGAAATGGAGCAAAACTCCTAACTCCTTAATGGTGAGTTGTGATAGTGACTTTTCCCGTAAGGGAACAGTATGGAGAAAAAAAAGCAACTTCACAGCGAAGAAACCTGACAAATGTTACCTCAAGCCAAGTGATCAAGGTTAATATCTACTGTGCTAAGTCACAGTATTTACTCTTTTTGGGGGGTGTGGGGGACAGTTCCCTGGCTGGGAATTGAACCCAGGCCGCAGCGTTGAGACCATCAAAGCCTTGCCACTACACCACCAGGGAACCCCCAAAGTATTTACTCTTGATATGATGTGAAAGACACTACCTCTGTGATTCCCCTTGCAATAACACATATCCTCAGCCTAATCATGCGAAAAGTATAACATGTACACAAATTGAGGGACATTGTACAACATTCCTGACCAGTACACCTCAAAACTGTCAAGGTTATCAAAAACAAAGGAAGTCTAAGGAAATGTCTCAGACCAGAGGAAACCGAGAAGACATAATGACTGAATGTATAGTATCCTGGATGGAATCCTGAAAATTAAAAATAACAGTAGGAACAAACTGAAGAAATTGCAATAAATAATTTGCTTTACTTAATAACCATGCATCAATGCTGGTTGATTGTGACCAACATACTGTACACATGTAAGATGTTAATAATAGGGAAAACTGGGCATGAGGTATACAAGAACTCTTTGTACTACTATCACAATAATTCTGAAATTCTAAAATTGTTATATTTGTTCTAAAAATGCAGAAGTGCTTTATCCCAATAAACTCTCTATAAAATATTCTGACTGCTGAAATCTTTAGGGAAGTTTAAGTATTCGGAGTTCTATCAGTTGGCCAGAGCCAAAGTCAATTGTAAAAGATAAGCTCTTGTTATGCTCATTTGCTTGACTTTTTATGGGGCCACTTGTAGTCTCCAATCTACTTAATTAGGTCCCTCCTAAAGACACATGGAGACATGGAAGAAAAATAACTAGAAATGACATCTTGTCTCCAAGGTCATCACTCTATCATGAGAATCTTGAAACCTTCCAGTTTGAATATCGATCCTTCTACATTCAACACAGATGTCTTAGGAACTACCATCAAATAACATATAAATAGAAAAAAGAGGAAAAACAACTCCATCTTTTCCAATCCATTTAAGATTTAATTTGTCACACGCCTTGCCGACAATGACGAGCAACGTGAAGCTGCACTGTGTAGGACAGATCCACTGCTACCTTTGCAATCTAATGGATGGCAAATGGGAAAACGTTATGTTTGTGGAAAGTATTCAAGCATGGGACTTCAAATGCTAGAGCCACTGGGTTGTCATTACCTTCATTGGAGGTGACTTTTAGGGAGAAAATATTTTCCCCCACAATATACTATATAGTAAAGAGTGTCAGGTGCTGGCTTGAAGCACAGGTATTAAAAGGCTCAAAAATAATTCCCCATGATAAATTCTTAATGTATGTACCATTAAAAGAGAGCCACGCCGTATCTTCTTGCATGACATCTTTTGTTTCATTGCCACTTGCAGATTGTATCACTACAGAGATCTTTGGTCTAATGCAATTCTTACCTATGTGTATCTATATCTATCTATAATATCTATCATCTATCTATCTATCTATCTATCTATCTATCTATCACCTATCTATCTATCATCTATCTATCTATCTATCACCTATCTATCTATCATCTATCTATCTAGCTAGCTAGTTAGCTAGCTAGCTATCATCTCTGGAAGGTGCAAGTGCTATCTCAGGCTTTTGATGAATCAGCCGGTAGATTTTTATACAACTGTTGGAGAACAACAACAACAAAAGGCTCTTAGTGCAAAGGTGACAGGAAACGAGATTGAGGGAAGATAGTGGCCTGTAGATCCAAACAAGGTAAGGCTATATAAGTATAAAATTTAAGATACTAGTAACCAATTGGAGTTATATGCATAATGATTATGCGCTAAAATATATATTTTAGTCTGAGATTATTAATATATATTAACATATAATATTGTTATATTATTATATGTAATTGAGACCAGGAACAAATCCAAACATTAACAGACAAGACAGCCTAGCAACAAACAAACAAAAATTGTTGCTTTTATGTAAAGAGTAGAGTAAAATAAACCCGAGGTAACAGAAAAGAAAAATAATGCATGGAACCTCACAACAAAGTAAAAGCAGCAAGGCGGGACGTGAAGGAAGGTGACCTGGGAGGAATGTAGTTGACGGAATTTGGGGGCTGCCCGAGTAACCCATCTATCTCAGTGGTCACACAGACAAGCCTGTGCTGGTTCAAGGTGTGGGACGTTCACTCCGTGTGAGCCACACACACTAGCCCCTAGGCCCTGGACCTGACTGGGGAGAGGAGCCTGTCCTCTTCCATGAACATCAGTTCGATTTTGCCCTTTGAATTCCAAACGAACACCTGTGGCCTATCTTGTCTTACCTAACATGCTGCATCTACCCTCTTATTCTTAACGTCATATTTCTAATGCAATTCTTTTAATACTCACCAAAAACCGTACTCAGCCTATCTTGAGTGCAGGTGCCTGATTTTTCTTGAAATTCCTGTACGGGACAATGTGCTCTGTGAATATTCATCGCACACACACTTATTCCCTGTGTCACGTGTTTAACTATTTGGTTTACAGGGCAAGTCTGGAGCCACTGAGCCCAAAGAGGGGGAGTATCACTAAATCCAAGTATTCCCACAGTAGGATAACCTTTCACAGTTAAATAAATTATTAAAGTCAGGTGAATAACTTCCTTTTATTATTCAATGGCTCTCAATTTCACAACTGTAACAGGGTAGAAGGCAAATACTGAATCCTGTGCTTGGATTTTCTTTATAGAAGGAAAAAGTCCCACAACTCTAAACACTTAAAAATAAGTTAAAGCCACACCATTTCCTTTGGAAAGAAAAGATTTTTACGAACTGTGGCCGTTCTCTCAAAGGAGTCAGAGTCCTGTCTTCCATCTTCTTGTTAAGTCACCACATTTCCTCCATGTGTCTAGTTGACTGGACCGTTGTGAAAGGCACATAGAATTTCCTTTTCTTTAGCACAGCAGCTTTGGGTCCTAGCGTAAAACTCACAATATACTGTGAGGATTCTTGTTCTTCCTAACTTCACTCTTGAAAAATGAAGTGTCTGCATTGAGGCAGTTTAAAATATCTACAGACAAACTCTGTTAGCTAAAATAAGATCGGCCCTTCAATGTAGTCACCCTGGGTTCTCCACACATATCCCAGTGACACTGCTATTGTTCAAAAAGAGTGTTTGGAAGTCCGCTTGGGGTATTGCCTTGACAAGAGAGTCAGGCTCCACCGTATAACCCCACACCGCTGTTGACTAAGAATGCTGTTTCCTAGCTTAATCATTTGATTGACATCAGACAACTTTTGGTTTAAGAAAACGAACTCCATTCTCTCAGGACAAGGATTTGTCACCACTGAAGAGTCACAAGAACGTATGTATAATAGATTCAGAAAGCAACTGAACATGGGAGCGTTCCCAACCTGTGAACATGTAGGTACCTAACTAGAAGGTGTGAACAGCCCCCCAGTGTTTACTGGGGGGGATCATGTTTATTTGGGGACAGAAGTTGGACATGAGTGCTAACAAAACAAAGCAAAACCAACCAACCACATTACTTTATAACTTCATATAGAAAACTTAACTATATGCATCTCTAATCCCCACTCTCTTAAATGTGAATAGCTAGCTAAAACTGTGATTTTCTTTTCAGCATTTCTGGGAAAAGATTTTGATCAGAATTTTGCATTTTTAGTTGTTTTAATTCAAAAGCTCTAATAGCAAAGATTATACGATAAAAATTTGTTATGCAATCATATTGAGGAAATAAATTGATCTCACCTAAAGTATTTTCTCTCATGACCCCCCTAAAAAAAATCCACTTAGACATATAACCAAATGTTATTTAATATCTTAAAAAGTAACACAATCCAAAATGGATATTTCACACAACACTACATAAACAACATGAACACAATATTACCATATGGAGGGACTTTCAAATATAGACTTACAAAAATCCCTGTGCTTTTTTTTTCTTTTAAGTTATTATACTAAGCATGACAAGTAATCATCATTTACAATATGGTACACTGACACGATAAAAACCATGTTACAAATGTGCTGTTATAAATCAGTAACATTAGGGAAGACATTTCATGAACTGTAATTATTTCATATGAAATACTATACAATATAAACAGAACATCCATCTTGGATGACCTTTACAGCAACCAGAGACCAAGTAATTTAAAATTTTTTTTTCAGTGCAAACACATTTTATTCAAGGCAGTCTTGGCTGCAAAACTCCTTTCTAACATACAGTAAATCCCACTTGCACCTCTTAATTCATTTACCCTAATGCAATAGTCACATTCAGTCACTCAGAGAAAGATACCTGCAGAATTATGATCCCTTTAAACTTAACGTTGAAATTTAATTCTCTGCCAGAAAGTTGTATCTATGTCAACTACTCTAAGGACCTTAATTTGTAGCTGTCAATACTCACAGGAAGGCAACCCTGGGGCAGCTCTAGTGCTAACCCATCATGTGTGCACAGTCCCACACACTATTCTGCTCTTCCAGTGTGGACACCACGGCTGTGTATCGGCATCTGGGTGGGGGAATGGGGAAGAGGCCGGGAGGACCTTGGGGGACGGGAAGGCGAGGAGCTGCTGAGTGTGTCCTTCGTGATGCTTTTCCTGTAACTGCAGAGGACTGATATTGGAGATCTCGGATCTCAGATTTGGTACCTCTTTTTGGTGGGAACTAGGGAAGGAGGGTGCCAAGGTTAGCCTCTGGACAGGGAGGTAGGCAGCTGTGCGGGGACCAATCAAGCTTAACGCCTTGCATTGGCTTCCCTGGGCCGACAGCTCCTGCCTTCCTTGGGAGGGTGTACGCGTGTGTTCGCGTTTGAAGCCAACAGGAGCGATTAAAGCCCGGTAACTGATGGCGCACCGTCATAAGGTTTCGTCCCCCTTGAGCCTTACAGAATTCTGAACCTTGCACATCAGCAACTGGAAGGTGCAGAACCGTGAAGCCGCAGGATTACGTGCCAGGGAGCCATCACCCGGACTCTCTCTCTGGGACACTGCAGATGCCGGAGTCAGCTCAGTCGGGGAGAGGCCAATGTCTGCTTCAAACCCACCAGGAAATTTAATAATCATTTTTTTCTACGGGAAAATGTTGGCTGTGCCCTTAATACTGAAAACCCTTCTGAGAGTCGTCACTCTGTGACAGCTGATTCTTTTCTCTTACTTGGCAAAGATCAGACCACAGACAACCTCTTTCCTGCCCGTATTTTACAAACCCAAAGCAAAACAATGTTTTCCATGGCTTTTGCATTCATTTGTCCTGTGTTGTCGCTTCCCCGAGCCCTCAATGTACAGAAGCGTTGCTAGGGAACGGAAGAGTATTGGATGCCTTGACAATGGGCAGGACAGTACTAGGGGCTGGGCAGAGGGAAGGGATCACTGCTGCTGGGGTCCACTGTCACCTGGCAGCACGCTGCCAGCTGGTTCTGTGACTGGCCTGTGGCCATGGAGAAGACCCTCGTCAAGGGTCTTAACATCTACGATAATTTGAGAAAACACTTAGCTCAGCTTCCTCGGGAATCCAGATTCTTCACAGTAGGGCTCAACATCCTGTACTGAATTTCTGTTGTGCTAAGAAGCACTGGGAAGAGTACTTGATAAAGTTTTTAATTCAAATTTCTGTTTCAGCACCTTCTGCTACCAGGAGCAGCCACGTTCCTGAAAGATGGCATTTTAGCACGGGAATTACAGAAGCCTAATGTGAAACTGTAAACGAGGGTGTGTGTCTAGATCTACTTCTGACCGCAAGGGCATTTGAGGGTATTTGTTCATCTCCCACTTCATAAACCCAAAGCAGTAAGGTGTACCGAGGTGTCAAATTCCAAACACCCTGACGTTTTTTGAATGAACATGGACAAAGGTGTAAAGTTGCATTTATTTTGTTTGACTTTATTAGCACACATCAGAAAAATAGCATTGTATTGAGTGATTTCTCATGATGGTCTATCAAACAGATAGAAAATAGATCATTGATAGCTGCCACTGTGTTTCTGGGTAATTGTTAAGTCACTCCTTCTGTTTATTCATTTCAAGTATGGGTATTACAAATATGACCTGCTTGTTTAATTGTTAGCGAATATGAATGCTTTGGAAGCACTTTGAGATCCCAAAATAAACTTGCAAAGTCTTTATAGGTTGTTGTTGGTTTTTAATCAAGCTCCAAATACTGCCCATGTTATAAACGATGAGACCTTTTAAAATATGACCACTGTTGTATTGTGAGCAATAGGCCTATAATTTAAGTTAAAAACTTTATTTTCAAGTACACTTTGTGGTGATAAGTGGTTTATCCTGGGTAGAATTTTACAAAGCTGTGCCAACCTAAAAAAGAACTGATGCTTTTGTTGCCACTGAAGAGATTTTTTTTCTCCCCAAGGTGACTGCAGTGTAATTTAAATTTGCATTTTAGCAATGCTGGTTGGGTTATGAAAAAGGGAGACTTGGGAACAGCTGGTGTTCAGATCATTGTTACTCCAGATTAACTTTCAATTTATGCTTCCTGAACTTAAGCTTCACAGCACCAGAGAAGCAGTCATTTGTTATTTTTATTCAGTTCGTCCCCTTTCAGCTCTTCTATTTGTTTTCTCTATTTGATGGCACCCCCCTTTTCATATGCTCATTAAGGTCCCCTGAGATGTGCAAAATATATAAAATGGAATACAAACTATTTAACAGAAGTTATGAATACACAGCACAGCTCTTTTCATTCAAAAGGAGTTCGGGCTGGATATGGTAGCATGCGAGTGAAGGCAGAGGACCAAAGTGCTTCAAAGTTGGCAGTCCAAATTTCTTGTGTGTCTTCTCTTACTGAAAACCTAGAATTTAAATCAGATTTTTATAGGAGCAAATAGCTTGCTAAATTATGTTTACTGATTGGCTCTTCGCCCAGGGGAACTTTTAGCAGGAACTGGGTCGGGTGGGGGGACCTGGACAAGAAATTTAAACTTCCTATCATTCATAACAAAATCAAGTGCGCTTTGTGGGAAGGAAAGGAGAGACAGGTTTACATCTGAAAGCGAAATAATGCCGTAAAAGAAAACCATGGCAATGGGAAAGTCATGAGTCCACACAGGCAATCACTGACACACACACAGAACGCCACGGCCTAATGATAAGAAAGTTTTAAACGTTGTTTTTCTGAACAATACACTTTAACGCACTGCTGCCGCTTCATCAAATTTATGGAGGTAGTTATATGCAAAAATAAAAATTACCATAAAGTAATATGCTGTATCATAATAATACATAAGTGTGCAAAATGCCGACAGATGGGTTGACCCTTTAAAGTTGAACGCTACACAGAGATTCAACCAGATTCAGTTTTGTAAACCTTTCAATTGATAAACTACGTAAAGACTAGATAAGCAGCCGTGTAACACAAAGCTATCGTTTCGCTGGAGGGACGAGGTGTTGGCAAAGCTGGGAGTGGCCCGAGGGTTTGGTCACCGAGAATCCCACCGCAGACCATCTTGGGTCACATTCCGTCATGTGCTCGCTGCCACCACTCCTCCCCCACTCAGGAATCCCAAATAGATTCCAACTGGGATATTTCTACGTGGAACATCTGCTTACATCGGATCATCTTTAAAGTCCATCATTTCCATACTAATGGCTGCTGGTCTAAGGGAATCCTTTTCTTTTAAAATCATGTACCCCATAGCATCAAGCAAATAGTGTACACATTTTATTTTAAATAATGTCTTCTGTAAACCTATTTCTTGTGAAATATTGATAAATTCATATTTTAAAGCTTCTAAAAGTAATGCTTTCCTTTCCTGTTCTCACAGCATCTGATTATCATAATGGCTACTTTCATAGGATCAACTAGAGGGTGATGCATTTATTGTTTCAATGGTTATATTATTTATGAACTGATAGTATGATAAACACTTGAGAGCAGATTTTTGGAAGAAAATGAATTTAGACAAAAGAATTTAGTAACCGTATGGTATACAACTCCCCAAGGAAACAGACTCTGTATATAGTCTATTAGACACATTATCATTCCTTCTGGACATATTTTTAAGCAAGGAGACACACAGTGCATTTCTGAGCAATCAAGGCATGCCTTGGAGGAAATAAGGAATGACATGGAAAGCCAACTGATTTAAGCAATTTAGTGGCATGGGAGTTTACCAAGAAATGTGCCTGTGTTTCACTCTAAGTGCAAAAAAGAAATCTTTACTAGACTTGGTGAGTCCAGCTCCCAATGTAACTTCCAAATAGCTGAAAAAGCATGAGGGAGCACCCAAATGTCTCAAGAATCAGTCTAACCATGTATTTGACAGCATTCTTTAAACAGATTGCTAGTGATTAAACCTAAATAAAGCAGAAGTGGTTCATAAATTTTATGCCATTGACTGAAATCTGAGGAGGAAATATTTTAGATTTATTTTTGGATATTTATTTTATGGTATACGGCTCCAAACATCACATGCCACTAAACAAAACTTTTTTGTGTCCTATGTAACCCTTTTGCAAATAATTTTCCATTGTCTACAGATGTATTGCATTGTTCTCATAAAATAAAACACAGGAACTTTGAAAAGTCTCTTTCCTAGAAGGTTGAAGCTTGATTGTTTGCAATCCCTTTGCTGCTGACTGACTTTTTTGTATTCAACATGACACTAAACCAAAGCCAAATGTTAAACCATTTTGAAATAAGTTGGGCTAATAACCATACATCCACCTAAAAATGCCTCCTGAAATTGGTTACGCAGTATCTGTAAACATTACTCTGGCATAGTTCATGTATGCATAATGGTTATTGTGATAAATTTTAGGGGAGTACGAGGTGGAATTATACCACACTTGCAGAATGAGCACAATCTGTGGTTAATTACATGGGCACATGTGTCTTTCTGATCAAAAATTATTTTAAAGTTTTCTTTATAGATATCTTCCCAGGAATAAAAGGCCTGAAGTTCAACTCTCCCTAAATTTGCTCTTTCCTATAACCACTAAAAATTATCTCCCACAGCCTAATTTAGGCATTCTATTTAAAACTACATAAAATAGATTTATGTCCTTCCATTAGAAAGAATAACATCCCCAGGCCATACTCTTCATTTGTATCACAAAGAACATTTTGCTTTTTTAAACAAACTAATTATTGTATCTATCATATTAAGATAGGATCACCATTAAGTATCCCAAAGAGGAAGTGATCTTCCTTACATATCTGACTAACACCTTTTAAAAGTCCACATTACCTCTTCCATCACTTCGAGCTGTGCCCCAGCCAGGCTGGGGACCTCCTTCTGCTTTATTCCACTTCAGATTCAGAGGCCTATATTCCTGTTTGTGAGTATGGAAGGTTAAAAATCAGACAAGCATCTGGTACACTTACAAACAAAGTCCTGAAAAGAAACACTCCCAGTCTTTCAATCACGACCCCTTCTGACACACCTCCATGGGCTCCTGCAAAACTGTGTCACAAAAACTCACAGTGAAAAATGACTGGTTCATAAACACTTCACACACAAAGGGCTGGGGTCCCTTCTCATCAGTTTGGCATTGATTCCCCTTCCTCAAGGTGGGCCCTAGCATTTGACATATTGTGGGGGCTGAGGCTTTTTGATTTTTGTTTTGGGGGGGGCGGGTTTTGGAAGTGTCAAGGATCAGTTCTGTGGCACCATCTGCCCACAGACTGGGAGTAGTAACACGCATCTGTGGCATTTAAAAATGGAATTGGCAACTGCATGACATTGAAAATGCATATTACACTTACAGTGTCTAGACTTTCCTATGTGTGCTCAGTTACGATTAGTGAAGCAAAAGTGTACATATCACCCCTACTGCTATTCTGTTGCTACAGAGCCATAAATGTGAAAAGCAATACTCTGAAAGAAAGATTTTTGTGTTTTGCTCTAGCCTACTTAGCAGCACAGTTTAAGTAAACACAAAAACTGTGGTTGAGATGCTTGTCTTTCCAAAGATGTAAACATCAGTCCCAGTGTCGTAAACTTGGCTGTATCGAATGAGACAGGAGATCTGAGGCAGAACGACTATCACACACTCGTCACAGAAGCTTGCAAGCAGTTGGAAGGTTTCTGTAATTTCTCGGCTTCATTTGTTGGGGGGTCCGTACTTGCTCGGAAATTGAAGGCCGGGCCAGCTCCACCATGGGCAGGGCTCAAGGTGGGGTTCTGACGACGGTTACTCTCAACAATGCTTGATGTGTTGGAAGCCAGGCTCTCTCGAGTGCTAAAAAGAGTAAAAAGGTTTTGTTTTGTTTTGTTTTGAACATAAATAATTATATAGCGAGTTCCAGAGGAAGAGCAAATGATGTCGTTAATGGATTTCCTCTGTTGGTTCATAATGTCACACACACACACACACACACACACACACACACACACACACACATATATATATATATGTATATATATACCATCTCATACTGATTATTCACATATGCTCCTCCAACATGGCTCCAGAAGCTTTCACAGACATCTATAATCAACAGCACAGTGAATAAAGTTTTTATGCAGCTAAGTGCACTTTAAATGTCTTCCCCCTCCTTTTACATTCAAAGAAACTACTTCAAAATTTGATGTAATAGATAGATATCGCATCGGTTTTAAAAAAGAATACTTGTAAATATGCATATGTAATGATTTCATTTCAGTCTGGACGTTCATTGATATACTGCTTCTTAATATGTTCAATAATTGTACCTTAATGATTCTGTTTTCATTCTTGATTAGCAGATTTTGACTTTGGTGGACTTGAAGCATGCCACTGGCTAATTTTCCACACTGATGGAAATAAAATTCTTTTTAATAAACACCTTCATACTTCTGTTTCAAATTTTAACACTTTGGTTAAAATACATTGTATTTTCAGATAAGGGATCTTAGATGCTCCCCATTCATTTGTGAAGTTTACATTTATTTGCACCATCCCCACCCCCCTCTTCAGTAGGAATATTTTATGTTTTAAAGGATTCTTATGAAATAGAGGTAACTTAAAGACTTTAGTGCTTTGATTTCTCTCAATTTCTCTAAGTTAAAAATACTGGAATCTATTTTATTGCTCCAAGAGATTTAAGCATTGAACACTTCAAATATGTAAGGCAATAGCAGAAATAAGATTACTTGGCCTGATTGATGGGAACTGATTGGGTTTCACGTTCAAGGTTCTCAAAATGACAATAAGAAACCAAGACACTAAAGAAACCATAATGATGCTCAAAATATCTACCCCATTGGACAGTTTCAGGTTTCTAAAATATCTGATGACAGCTGGTCCCCATAACTCATTTAAACTTGCTGAAGCTAGTCAAGAAGTCAAAGTACTATAGTGGACATCCACCACCTCTCACTCTCATCCTAACCTGATGGCAATTCTGCCTGAACACTAGATCATGGCAGCCTTTACTAATAGGTTATTTTATATTAACCCCTTGTGGCCTTGAGTTTGCTTCTCCTCAAGGAGCCAAGAGTTAATTGTTCAAAAGAAAACTGGTTCATTGACTACCAAAAAGAAAACTGGATCTTTCTTGACTGTAGAGGGCACCTCCAGAAGGTTAATATATTTATAGAAATAAGCCAAGTTCTTTCATTATGCCTATGGTACAGCTGGGCATAACTAAAGAATACGCAACACATTATCACTACAGGGATGGAAAGTGCTAGACTTACCTACTTACCTGCCTTACACCTTCCCTAAGAAAACTCATCAATGGCATGCCAGCAACTACAGCTGAGGCACAGGGTCAAGGAGAGGAAAGAAGAAAGGTAATAAACATGTAGAACCCCAGAGACTTCCTGAGAAATTCCTTCAGTTTCATTCTTAATCATGATCATACTTTTTTACGGTGTTTGACTGCCTTGTCTCTAAAATCAGGAGAGTTGTGTGATCCACCTACTCACAGAGTGACTGAGGAAGAAATATGCGTTGATGAAGAACTTGTACACTAAAAAGCTAGACAAATGTAAATTATTTATGTTGTACATCTGCCATGTAGTGAATGAAGTAGCTATTGTGGGTTGGTTTGGGAATCTATACATTACTAATGACATCTATTCTATGGGAAAATGCATTTGAAGTCCAAAGGACCCAATTTGAAAGGCTCGGGCCTAACAATTATTAAGCATGTGTTGTATGCCAGGAACTATGCCAGGCACTGCAAACAAACATCCTTGCAATAGATCATCTCAGTTTGCAGCTGTCTGTGTTCTAAGATGCCTATTTGACAATAGTCAACATATTAATAGTGATAAATAGATACAGTACTCCAGTTTCTCCAAAGGATATATTTCATTATTGCTGTAATAATGACTATAGTGTGTGACATTCATATAGAAGGCCCTGGATATGATAATGAAAAAGTTAATGGAGATGGAGGGTTAGCAGTAAAAATTTTCCTCAAATTTAGAAGTTATTGCTTTTTATTATAAATAAGAGAGCTAATGGAGTGCAACCTTGAAAATAAGATTTCGGGATTTTATGGGCAGAACTGAAGCCAGCAGCTCTGCTGTTTGGCCTCCCAGTGCGTGTTTCCCGTGGCCCTGCACTTCGGCAGCACGTGCCATGCAGTACGTTAGGCACGCACAACTCAGGCTGCCTCTGGTCCCTCTGATTTTCACATTATGTTTATCAACCAATTTTTGGCCTACTTGGAATAGCCGGCTTTTCAGCCTATGGCACTACTTAAGTTTCTACCCTTTGTCCTTTGCAATACCCTTTAGTTCCCCAAAAAGGGACTGAAGAATTTTGGGAATGTGGCTAAACATGACTTCTGAGCCAGTACTAGAATCTGGGACTGTGGTGATCACCTTTTTTGGTCTTTTTCTTTTTTCTGTTGGATCTTAGTTGCTCAGCAAATTTACTGAAAGATCTGAATAAATGGCCCCCTTAAAATTCCTTAATCTCACAACAGTAGAGAGGTGTCAGCATGGTCATGCTATTTGGTTAAAATACTCCTCATGCTGGAGAGTAAAACTCCCTATAACTCAAATATTCTCCTTTGTCAACCATCCTCATGCACTAGAAAGGCAACTTAGTGAACTGACTGAGGTGTACAGAAAATACGGTTTAAAAATAGGTATAGAAAATAAGTTTGTCATCTAGCTTCTAACCAATGGATATTAAACATGGCAGAGGGACAGTAAGAAACTGCAATGTAGATTCTCTAACTGCATGAAATTTATGGGTGATCTACATGTTCCTATAGAGAAAATTCTACCTAATAATGGTGGACAGACATGTCCACTTTTTTGTAAAGGTTGTGAAGGCTGTCTTCTAATTTATGAAGGCTGTCTCCTCAGAATAAATGCCACGACAAGGCTGACCAGATGTTTTATTTTAAATGGGACAGAAAAAAAAAATGGTAGTGTCCCATTTCAAATGGTACGTATGGTCAGCCTAGTCTCACTGGGCTAAATTCAAGATGTCAGTAGGCTGACCATACATACCATTTGAAATGGGACAGTACTGTTTTCTGTCCCATTTAAAATGGTACAACTGGTCAGCCTGACCATGACAAAGAATTTAACCTTAAGTACATTATTAAAGATATGCCAAAAAAGTTGTATTTCAAGAAAGTTCTATTCATAAACTCTATATTCTGCACTCCAAATTTAGAGATAAAATATATTCCATGGAGAGACTGGTTCAACTATTTCATGAATATTTCTGTTCCTTTGCTCCAGACAAACAAGAAACTTTCAATATCATGTGATGGTATGTTTTTGAGTTAGAACCCATTAAGCTACTCTCAACATCTCCTTAGCAACTATCTCGGGAGTAAGAACAGCACTGCCTCTGTGGAGGTCCAGGGACCAAAAGGCAAAGTAAAGCATTGGAAACTATTGTGTGAAAAACATTAGGTGGGTGGAGTCTATATGTATAATAAGAAATAGCAGAACATAAGGTACAAGCAAATAAACCACACCTTCTATAAGTGCCGGTTTTAAACTTCTACCATCGATTACAGACCTTCAATTATGCTTACATGGTATCTACTGTCAGGAATTCAAGAAGAGAAAAGAAAGGAGAAGAAAGAAAGAAACAGAAAGAAAAGGATATACAAAATAACTGATAAATAAATTAAGATTTGATTTGGAATAGAAAAATACTTAGCAAATATTATTTCTTAGAAAAGTCACTTAATAGGCCAGTAGTTTCCAGACTGAGGGCTATGCTCCCTGAGGTCTCTTAGGGCTCCTCAATGGATGGGCAGAGGAGATCTGGGACCGCAGCTCTCTGACCCACCTTAAACAGGATGCCAGCTCTGTGGTCTGTTTAGACATGGGACTTCTACACATGTGTTAACTGGAAAAACAGTTACATGACCATAATGATGATGATGATGATGATATTAATAACAATAATAAAGAACTAGCCCTTTCAGAAACAACAAAGGCCTAATATGGGACAGACTAACAATTCCCCATTCTAATTTTGGGATGCTCACTCCCAAAGTTATCCACTGATAAAGTGAAGTTATCATAAAAGAACTAATTTTAATTCTTAAT
Source organism: Lyroderma lyra (assembly GCA_004026885.1). NCBI lineage: Eukaryota > Metazoa > Chordata > Mammalia > Chiroptera > Megadermatidae > Lyroderma > Lyroderma lyra. The sequence continues at coordinate 131,782 of PVJL010000125.1, forward strand.
AAATATATGAAGTACATAATCATATCTGAGTACTACTAAAATTATAACTACTATAAAATCTTGGGAATCACAGCTAATGAAAAATGTCACTCTCTCAACAGTATTTCTGCATCTCAGAGTCACCAATCTGGAGTAGAATTTAGAAGGAGAATTAGGTCCCGAGTTGCTCTTTGAGGAGAAAGAAGAGTTAAGGAGAAAAAAATGGAAACAGAAGTTGCATAGACCCTTTTGCTTTCTTAACCCCCGAACCACTTCAGTGTGTTGGACGTGACCCCAGGGTATTACATACTCTCAACTGTCAGCCCTTTGCTGACTTAACAGCACCTACTAAAAACAAGGGATTGCCATTAGAGGATTGTGTTTAGGTTGCATCAAGTCTGCAGGAAGAGAAAGAGCAGTACTGGCACATGCTCTAATCTAAGAGACCACAGGCTCCCAATCTTTCTGTGAGAAGAAGGTCCATTTCTCTGCAGACACGTGAGAGGTGAGAGGAAGATGCAGGAGCACCAAGCAGTGGGCCACACAGAAAGCTGGGATTAAAATGGCAGCAAGCTTCTAGATCACTGGAAAGGTTTTGAGATCTGCTTTTACAGTTGACCCTTGAACAACACAGGGGTTAGGGGCACCCCCAATGCCATCGAAGATCTGTGTATAACTTTTGATTTCCCAAAAACTTTACAAATAGCCTACCGTTGACCAGAAGCCTTACAGATAAAACATAAATACATATTAACACGTATTTTGTATGTTATATGTATTTCATATTGTATTCTTACAATAACAGCTAGGGAAAGAAATGTTAGTATGAAAATTATAAGAGAAAATATATTTGCAACATTTATTTTTAAAATCCTTGCATAATTGGACCTGTGCCATTGAAACCTGTATTGTTCAAGAGTCAACTGTGTATTTTCACTAGAGGGACCCCCATCCATGAGTCCATCAATTTATTCCCAACCCCTATCCCACCCCGCACTCACTACTCATTCTACTCAGAAAGTTACTATTTTTGAAGGACTTAAAAAAACCCCATCCTTTATCAGCATGGTGGCAATATAAACACAAAAGAAAAAATACTGGGAAATGTAGGTCTTAGTGAGATTGGACTGATGCAAGTCTGAGGGAAGGGGCCAACCCACCAGTCCAGATTGGTGATCTCTACAGCTGCAGAAACATTTGTTTCAATTCCTGAAAAAGAAGTCAGAAACAGGTTGTTAACAATACAACTCACACAACTCTTAACCCTCATTCACAGAATTGAGACCGTGAAATGGGCAGCTTTTCAAGGTATTTGCATAAAGCCCCAGGCCCTGGTGGGTACAGGTGTGTGCAGAGAGACGCCGCTCCCTACCGTGGGGAATTGAATCCACTGTCCACCGTGATGCTGCTGCTGTCCATGCTGTCCAGGCGTGCCGAATGGGTGGTTCTCTGGTGGCTGCTGCTGTCCGTTTCCTTTGGGGCAAGGAGGGTGAGGTTCTTCTCAAATTTCCTCTGCAAGTCTCTTTCCTTCTCCCTCTCCAGGAGCCACTGCATGGTGCCGACATCATCTCTGTTCTTCTCCTCCTCGGTGTTTTTGTTGGCCCCGTCCTCGGAGTCGTCGTCATCGGAGACGTTGTAATAGTCGAAAGAGGCTTCCTGGTTCCCCCCGGACTCCTGCTGGCGCTGGAGGGCTGGCAGGGCCTGTGCCGCCGACGTCCCCAGGGCCGGCTCCAGTTTCTCACATCGGCCCTGCAGTGTGTCAGCAGGTGACTTTGGGTGAGATTTGAGGAGGGACAGGCTGGATTTGTGATAGCTGTTTACAGACAAGGTGCTGTGAAGAGGTTTGAACAGTGTGTCTTTGCTGAATATCTCTTTCCTCTTGTCCAGGCTGCTGGGCTCAGCGCTGTGATGCTGGATGAGGCGTCCATTGGCAATCCCTTCGGCCGCGGTGCCTGAAGCAGCCGGCCCCCCGCCTGGCCCCTTTGGCGACTCCTCCTTGTGCCCTATGGGCTCCCTAGAGGAATGTGGAGCCTGCCTGTCAGACAGAGGCTGCTTTTTCACCCCTTCTGCCAGGGTCAGAGTCTCATGATCCTCCTTACTCTTCCCCAGAGGCGATGGTGCCGTGAGCACCGTCTCACTGGAGGTGTTGCACTGGAAGTAGTCATCCGCAGCTGTTTTGGTTGGACAGGAGTTGAGTTCACCATAGGACGGCAAACTCTCGGGTGGTTTGCCTGGCTCTAAGAGGCTACAAGCACTCGAAGGTTCCTTGAGGCCACTGACTATTTCTGGAATACACACCTCTTTATAGCTTGTGGACAAAATGTGAGCCCTTTGATGACCAGCTGTCTGTGCAGGCCTTAAAGTACTGTCGTCAATGTAGGACTGGCTGGGGGTTTGGTCATCCTGGCTACAGCCTTCAGCCAGGTCATCAGGCGTCCCCAAAGAGGAAGCACCCAGAGGGCCCTTGGAGTTGTCCATGGACCTGGACCTCTCCTTGGCTTTGTTGGACCTCTCGTTCCTGGACCGTCGGTCCTGGGTATGGCTGTGGCTTCGGTGCACTTTTGAATGGGAGCTCCCCCTGGAAGGTTCAGGAAAAGGCATCTCAGTTCTCCTTTTGGCCAGTTCCCCCGACACATCCCATTCTGGCGTCATGGGGAAATGAGGCTCGATCACGTTCGTGTTGCTATGCATGATGAAGTTCTCCCCTTTGTGCTCAATGATGAAGCAGCCCTCCCTGGGGGCCCTGGTGAGAGGATCGCAAAAGTCATACTCTCTGTCACCCGGGATATCCAGATGAGAACCATCTGATGGGTCTCCTTTAGACACTCGTGTCTTGCTGTGTGACCGAGACTTCCCGTGGGACTTCCGATGAGTCCTACTCTTTTTACTTCTTCCGCTGTGATGGGCAGAGGACCCCGCTTTACTCCGATGAGCTTTTTCTTCTTCGAGTTTCTTCATTAGTGCAGTGTGCCTCATGACATTTTCCACGGTCAAGTCCGGGTTAATACGCCTAATGATTTCCATTTCCACTTCCCGGGGTATAGTAGTTGGTGTGTCCTCGTCTCGCAGGGGCCACTCTTCAGGAGGAAACTGGGCAGAGAAATTGGCTAGCTGTTTGGTCTTGTCTTTTTTAAAACTTAGCCGGAATAACTTGAGCCCAAACTTTTTGGACTGCTTTTCACTATCTTTAGGTTTTGAGAGAGTTTCTGTCTTATAAGAAAAGTTTACAGTACTTTTGCTCTTTTCAGTGGGTGGTACCTGGCAGAGTGAAGGAGGGCAATAAGGGTCTTTGCAGTCCTTGGCAGGTTTCCTCTGCAGAGTCGATGCATGCATGCTGTGCATGTCTTCTCTACAGCAGTGGCAAGAGTCGCAGTGGTTTCTGGGCAATGTCCTTTCCCTGACGCAGCCTGAGGCAGAGGGCGTTATGGTTCCAGGTTGTGGAGAGGTACACTGAGACCTGTCAGGTATCCTCTCATCCAAATGGTACCATTTACTGTTAGTTCTTATGAGGGAAGGAGTTATGAAATAAGTCTGTGGGGTCACGATGAAATAGCCATCTGGAGTGGGGTAGATTTTCCTCTCTCGAACCAGTGTGTTCAGTGTGTGCCGTAGAATTTCTTGGCTTGGGGTGGGAACACCTAAAACCAAGAGAACACACTTATGAGAATGAAGAGGAAACATGTTGTTGGTTTCTGATTTTTTAGAATCTGCTATGGATAGAATGTTTATGCCTCCATCCCAAGATTCCTATGTTTGAGCCCCATTCCCCCCAGTATGATGGTATTAGGAGACGGGGCCTTTGGGAGGTGACTGGGTTTAGATGAAGTCATGAGGGTGGAGCCCTCATGCTGGGATATTATAAGAAGAAGAGTCCAGCACCCTCTCTCTCTGCAGTGTGAGAGCAGCCACCAAATCTACAGGTGCCTTGATCTTCTTACACTTGCCAGTCTCCAGAACTGGGAGAAATAAATGTCTCTTGTTGAAGTCAACCAATCAATGACATTTTGTTATAGGAGCCCAAACTGACTTAAGACAGAATCCTATTAATCTGGCCAAGCTTCAAAGTATCATCATATAGCAAGTGAGCAGGATTCAAAGATGTTCCTTAAGTTTCATGTGAACCCTAATTTTCTCTGATGACTGCTACGAACATTACTAGTGGTAGAAGGGGAAAACGGAAGAGCTGGGAAGAGAGAGAAATAGATGGAGTTAGGTTGCTACAGTTGTTACACACATTTTCTGAACTAAATCATTAAAGGCAGAATATTTTTAAATCGGGGGGAAAATGAAAAATGCTTTATATGATATGATACATAAATTTACAAACAAGACTTTTTCAATAAAAACAACCATGGTTGAACTAGCCATTTTGGTGTTGAAAAACAAACCCAAAATATATAGAGGGCTACCATATATACTTGGAGCTACTCTATACACTCTTTTTTAAAGATTGAGTTACTTAATAAACTTAATTTTATAAATTATATAAAAGGTCAACTGGACTCAACCACTGTTTATAATGTACTCTCCAATTTTGAAATCATCACCTTCAATTTTTAAAGTAATTACAGTTCTGGTGAAATTCAGGTTAGCTCTTTCTTCTGGGCATCAAGTCAGCAGGATAGAGTGGTTTTTCTAATTTATAACCAGGGAGCCCTAATAAATACTCTAGTGAAAGCTTAGATGCTCTTTCTGGGCACTGAGTCCAAAATTGCTATATTTGCTAGAATATAAATTCCAGAAGAAAATCACAGATACTCCTTTATACAGTAACTGATACTGCGTTCAGAGTTTTGTGTGCAGGTGTATGCCTTGTCAATCTTAAGAGACAGAAGTAGGAGTATACATTCTCCAGGCTGTAGCACATTTGCTTTATTTCTTGGGTATTTTTCTATTCCTCAGTGCCAGGCACATTGAGGGTGATAATATTTATATGATTGACCTGAATGAAAGACAGTCATGTGCCACTTAACTACGAGGATCCGTTTTGAGAAATGCATTGTTAGGCCATTTCGTCACCGTGCAGACATCATGGAGTGCACCTCCACAAACCTAGGTGGTACAGCCTACTGCACATCTATGGTACAGCCTATTGCTCCTAGGCTACAAACCCGTACTGCATGTTACTGTATTGAATATTGTAGGCAACTGTAACACAATGGTAAGTATTTGTGTACCTAAATGTATCTAAACATAGAAAAGGTACAGTAAAAATTATATAAAAGATAGAAAGCGGTACACCAGTATAGGGCACTTACCATGCAAGGAGCTTGCAGGATTGGACATTGCTCTGGCTGAGAGGCTGAGAGAGTGGTGAGTGAATGTGAAGGCCTAGGACGTTACTGTACACCTCTGTAGGCTCTATGAACACTGTCCCACAAGCCCTCCCCCCCGCTTCTTTCTGACAGGGTCAGAAATAGGACATCGAAGCTGCCAATGCTGCTCCGAGAACAGGGATGTGGGCTGGACTAATTGGAAATATTGAGGAGAAACTGGCTGGGTAAGGCATAGATCACCGTAACAGTGACTGTCAGGAGGAAGTGAAAGGTGCCCTGAGGACCAGTAGGAATAAGAGATCAAGACGGAAAGATAAAAGGAACACAGAAGATTGTCATGGCAACAATGTGGTTTCAGCTGTTGCATGTTGGAGCAGTGGTCAGATTAAGGAACTTTGTGGTATTCATAATAAAAGAGGGTGGTACACATGGAGAGGGGGTAGAACTGAGGACTTACTACTTTGACTTGGAAAATTTATTTTTGGTTGCACTGACACCATCTGGCACAAAGGGCTTTCTCTGGCATTGAACTGATGGAAGAAAGAAAAATTGTCTATGCTTTACATCATTACAACCTGAAAATACTTCCAAAGTGCAGGGACAGACTGGCTCCACACTACACAGAAAGCTTTTACTACAGTGGCAGTGGCAATTGATACTTGTTAAGGAGGCTCTGGTGGACCTGTGTCCTTGTGCAGGATCTGAGGTCCTCAACAAAGAATTTACAGCAATGTACTCTGAAGACCATCAGGCTAGATCGGGGAGGGCTATAGCGCCCTCTGAATATATGCAGCCCTGGGGGGACAGGCGCCTCTGTGCTGAGACAGGTCAGTGGCTGACTGGGATGTGATCTGTTTCCTCAAAATGGAGGTGCTATGAGTGAGAGGGACTCTATCGCCAAGGCCCACAGATAATGCTCCCATCAGCGAAAAAAAGAATCCTCTTGAACCACATGCTCTCCATTTCTTACAAGAAATTCAGCTCCATTATAATCTTATGGGACCACCATCCTATATACGGTCTGTCATTGACAGAAATGTCCTATGTGTGCGTGACTGTAGTTTGGAAATAGGACAGGTTGAAGGATATTGCCAACATTCAATCATGTCTGACCCTCCAAAAATGACAATTCAGTAGACACAGAAAGCCTGGGCTCTGGGGCCAGACTGCTGGATTGAAATCCATCACTTGTTAGTTGATGTTATTGGTTGAATTTTGACCCCACCCTCTGCTATTCCTATGTCAAAGTCCTAACCACTAGTACCTCAGAATATGACCTGATTTGGAGATAGTCTCTATAGATATAATCAAGTTAAAATGAGGTCATTAGGTGGGCCCTAATCCACTATGACTGGTGTCCATCTTAAAAGGGGCAATTTGGACATAGAGACATACATACAGAGAAGACAATGTGAAGAAACACAGGTAGAAGACAGCTATTTACTACTAGCTAGGGAAAGGAGCCTGGAACATTCTTTCCTCACAGTCTTCAGAAGGAGCCAACCAACTCTACTGATATCTTGATTTCAGACCTGTAGCCTCTAGACTGCTAAGTCAGAATGCTTCTGCTGTCTAAGCACCTATACTTAGTCAAGGCTGCTCTAGAAAACTTGTCATACAGCAGTATCACCTTAAGTAAGTTAGACAACTTGCTTTACCTCTCTGAGCTTCCATTTACTATCACCAAAATGTGGATCATAACAGTACCTACTCTCATAGGATTGTTGTGAGTTTAAATGAGTTTAATGTATGCACGACAGTGCCTGACACATAGTGAGTTCTCAATAAATGTTAGCTATTAATAATCTGAACTTTGGGTCAGGACCCATGGAAACCCAGATTGCCTTCAAAGAACATTGTGTAGCAACCTAGAACACTTGTGAGCTGAGATCAGGCCCCTCAAGTCCTTCCAAACCATGAAGGTAGGACATGAAAGCATTAGAAATGGCCCGGAGTTCTCAAGGGGAGAGAGTCCATGACTATCCATGACTATCACGTCTCACACACACACACACACACACACACACACACACACACACATTTGTGTTACCATCTTCAGAAGGCATCCTTAGTGACTGAAGCAGAAAAAGTAACAGTGCCTATGAATAATATATTGTTTAATATAATTATTTGATCTGCATAGTTTCCTTCTAGTCCAAAGCTCTACTCTTGAAAAACGTATGTTGGTTTTATGTGATTTCAAGGCTGAGATAATAACAAACATTTTTCAGAAATTTTATGAGAGTTTCTGTGTAAAATAAAAATAAATTCCAATTGAATTAGTGATATAACCCAAACCATATCTGTACAATTCTTGAGAGCCATCAGAAAGCAAAAAAAATGCTTGCCCCTGAGAGAAGCAACTTAAAGGAGCAGCTAAGCCCCACTAACAGCCGAACAACTTCAGGGGGTGCCATTCCTACAGAACACAGCCCCCAAGATGAGACATCAGTCACACGGCAGTCTCACAAATGACACCACCGGAATGGTACAGCCCCAAAATTCAGATAACAAACCATATTCAAAACTGAGTGTATTTTATGTGGTAGCATACTTTCAATCAATATTATAACAGAAAGCAGTTTTTCAAAAAAATGGGAAGGCTCATCTACAAGAATTTGCAATTGAGTTTACTATGCTGTTATAGTGAAAGAAAGCTGAAGTGTAACTCATAAAAATCACTATTATTATAAGACAAACATTCAACTGTATTACAGAATTTGCTGATTGGAGGCCTTCTAAGTGATGACCTCAGAAAACTTATAAACAATATAGAATCATGACTACCATGTAATCATTCCTTACCATTAAGAATTAGCTCTCTGTACCTAAATGAAGAAATAAAAGAGTTTCCATCCAAAGTTTTTGTGTCTTGGATTTCCAAGTATATCAATCAAATAATTTTTTTGAAACATTTTAAATTTGAAAACACAAACTAGAAACATTCCTTGTTCAAGCCATTTTCCATACTTCTACCTGTGCATTTTCAAAGCTTTAAATGAAAGTCACTGATCTTGATGATTATAATTTTATTAGTAAGCTCTAGTATAATGACTGATATTTTCAATTATCTATGACATGCAGGGTTCCACTACAAATCTGCAGGGGTCACCTAAAAGCAATATGGTTGTGATGGATATCATTAACGTTTACATGTTCCATCACTTCCAGTTTCTAATCCCAAAGTTCATCATGAATCTGGACTTTGAGAGTTTAAAGGACAAAGATAAGCTTTATATCCAAACAGGGCTGAAACCTGACCTCTCTCCTAGCTTACTACTGAAAGGAAAAGGGTTTGCCTGGAGGTTAACAAATAAAGACAAACGATCAGACAGTGAAGACCATTCAGAGATAATGAAATGTTAAAAAATTTAAGATAATTTGTAGGTTGCAGGAGTGGGTTCAGGTTAGAGGTTTTAAACAGTATACATAATTTCACACATATTAATAAGCAAACTGAAAAAGGAAAAACTACCACTGGGAGAGAAAGAGAAAGTTTCTCTGGGGCAAAAGGAAAAGAGGGGGGACTCAACATGGTAGATTACTATTTAGTTTAGAAGTCATCCTCTGCCCTCCCCCCACAGGTGGGGTGCACTTCCCCACACCTTGACTGGGAGTTTGGCCAGGTGTGCTGTGGCCAGTGACAGGTTAGTGAGTGGGGCCAGACCAAAGGGCTGAAGAGTCCTTGTGCAACTGAGCTGGCTCTCTTGTGCTTTTGTTACCCCAATGAATAGAATAGGACTCTGCCTGACCCCGGTTCCAAAGAGGATGGGGTACAGATGGAGCACAGCCACCTGGCTGGGATCAGTCTGGATCAGCTGACACCCAGAGAACCCACAGACACATGAGTTACATAAATATTTATTGCTTTATGCCACTGATGTTCTATAGTTGTTTGTTACCCAGCATTTTCATAGTCAACACTGACTGGTACCAACAGTTTATATTTACTAAGGTCTCCTTTTGGTTGAACAAAAAATACGTGAAGCATTTATTTTTAATATAAGCTCTATTTCAACCCAGGTATAGGTTGAGTCCAAAGCAAGCTGGCAAACTGGTGGCCCAATAATGTGTTTGATTTGCATGTGACTGATAAGCGCAAATTAAAATGTATACACACACAACTGCCAATATTCTTAAGGCAATCTGGAGATGTCACATAAAACTGAATTTCTAGACTCTTAAAAAATTATAATTGGCAAGTCCAGCCGGGTCTCACATTTTTGGGGTGGGGAAGGGCATAATACACTGGAGCTCAGTAGTGGGCTGCCTCTCTTGAGATGGGGCATGCATTCTTCAGCTTACCACCATTCCTAACATCTGCTAGCCCTGGAGGCATCACATGCCATTGGCATGCAGCTGGGTTATTGTCTCCTTTTTGTGATCATTAAGAGAAAAATGAAACCATTTATTTTTTTCTTTTAAAATGAGATCTTAACTAATTTATCAAATATCGTATTCTTAAAATTCATCATGCCATGGCATAAGCATTCGAGATACATTTATTTTTGACATTACTCTCCCTGTCGTTTGACCCCATAGGACTAAACTTTGCAGTTGTTTCTGACTCGCTCCCACGAATCATGATGTTCATGTATTTAAAGGTTGTGTTGCAAAGGTGAATCTTGGTTGTTTTTGCCAGAATTCCTCATGGATTCTGATTTGATTTCTTTTTCTCAGTGCCAATTAAAGAAGTATTACAGATGAAGAAGGCAAGTTAGTGCTGAAGTAACTAACACAGGTGCCTTAAGTTTTAATTACAGAACTCAGAAAAGTTTCTGGTCAGTTTTGGCCAAGATTTCTTTTTTCCTATTAGATTTAAACACGAGAAGAACTGTCTATTGGCAGTCCTGGAACAGTCAGAGCACATCATCCATTTGGAAGGTGCGACGTTCTTTTCCCGTTACCTGGGAAACATGTGGTCAGGTGCTCCATCAGTGCTTCTTGGGTGACAGGTTTTCGCGCCGAGTTCATTGCCGAGATGGCCAAGCAAAGGATTTCCCCAAGTGGAATAAACTGAGATTGACTGATGGGTGACATACTGATTGGTGACACATCACCTGCAGAAAGACAATTTTCAAGTGAGTGGTTCATTAAAAGACCTGGCCATTTGTCTCACACACACACACACACACACACACACACACACATACCCCTCCCATGACTCTCACCTAGTCCCTGTATTATGAATACCATCAACTCCAGAGCCTGACGGTGGTTCACACAACCACAGCCCGTTCCAATCAGGTGGAAAGACTTCCACCAAACAGTGGAAGCTCCAGTTGTTTTGACAAATCAAACTTGCCTTTAAAACCTGAGTGCTCATTTAAATAGACATATTGCTGAAACACTTCCAACAATGAGACTTGGAAAATTGATCTCTATTTTTATTAAGGTGGAGCTGATTTATTTATTAATTGCCATTTATATCTTGACAAATGTAATTGAGGATTCATTCATTCAAAAGATGAGTGTGCTTTACAGTCAGGCATCTGCTGGGGGCTTGGGAATGTGAAGAAGTCCCCCCTGCCCCACCAAAACATCTCTGCTCTCAGGGAGTTTCTATTCAAATGGAGGAGACAGACGAGTAAGCAAACTTCATGGTGCACCAGAGAGGGAGCTGATCACCAGCTCTGGAGCAGAGAGGGGGGACAGCGTACACACCTGGGCGTGAGGGTGGGGCTGAGAGGAAGGAAGGGAGAGAATGTTTTACTGAGGCTGTGCAGCCTGAATCCAGCGCTGAAGTAGGAGTGTGTCTGGTGGCTGGGAGGTGGGGGTGACATAGTGGGGTGTAGGAACTCAAAGCAAGTTTCTGGGGAGTAGTGGAGAAGGCTGACAGTTATGCAGGGACCACAAGAGGAAAGAGCTGAGTGCCCTAGGCCTTCATCCTATGAGGGATGGCGAACCATCGAAGGAATTTAAGGAATGACAAAGTCAGGTGTGAATTCAGAGGGGTGACTGGTGGCCACATCGAGAATGGACTGGGGGAGCAGGAGAGGGCAGATTACAACCACGAGGGGCTGTGGCTTCCTGCACTTGTTTCTATCTAAGAGAGAGAATGAAGGTAAGAGAGGCTGAAGGCCCAGCAGAGAGTGGGCTAACTGACTGGGGCTGCTGAGGTGGTGCCGATGTGCATTGCAAATATCCTGCCATCTTTATGATCGTCACATCACAGTGTGGCAATTTTCCAGTTATGCTGGCAGGATTCCGAGAACCCCCGGGAAAGGTTTCTAGGTCTGAGGCTCTCCAACAGAGGGTGAAGCTGGGAGAGCAGGAGAGTCCACTCCTGACACATGTGTGCCTTGCCCGTTCTATACTCTGGGGTTCTGTAAGGTTTCATTTGCAAAAAGGCCCTACAGAAAGGGTGAACACTATCAGCAAAGCAGAGTGTCTATCAGCATCTAAGCCTATTTCCCACATGTACTTACTCGTCCACAAGGTCCCCGCTTCTGTTTCCCAAGCGTGATTTCTCTCTTGTGATAAGCTACCGTGGCTGGCCAGAACTGACACGAGGGTCACCAGCCTCTCTAGAAGGTGTCTGGGCACACTAGGTGTAACAGCTATGCCCAGTCACAACCCCTAGTTTGGTGGGAGTCCTGAGTCCCTTTGAGAAATAACTTGAACCCTGCTTTAATGGACTGAATGGAAATGGTTTGAGGGATGGAACCAGGCAACAGGACCTGGGAATGAAAACCACCAGGTGAGTGGATAAGTCTAACGGGAAACCAGACAATGCAGCAGGATCCCAATGTCAAAGACCTGACCTTCTGCCCACAAACCCAGCTCATTTAGTGGGGCTCCAATCAGCTCTGCTGTGGCTCTGTTCTCCGCAAGATGGGTATGAGGAGAGTAAGACACATTCCCCAAAATCAGAGACAGTGGGGAGTACTCAAATTTGGAATAGGAGAAGGCTGGCAAACATAAAACATCAGCAGAAACCAGAAATGACCTAACTTAGAACCCACAAACTTCTGGGGTTATGGGATGTAAATATCATAAAGAGAAGGCTTTTTTGAGAGATTCTTGCAAATATTTGGTGGGGTAGCAATGGGTAGAAGCTGGAACATGGAATTTGGGGCTTATTGTGGATGGGAGTTCATTTACTGGCTAGTGAAGCTCCATTCATACTGGTGATTCAATAATGACAGAATTATGTGAACTGGGACCACCCCTATGGGTAAGTATACTACTGCCTATAAGAATGCATTTAAATCTTTAAAAACCTGTTGTACCCTTAAATTAAAAAAAAATTATTCTAAGCCTAATATGTAAAAGATGAACTAGTGGTAGTGGTGAGATGAGTATAGGTTGGGGCTTGGAGCTACACCTGTTCAACTCTCCCCTCCCCAAAGCAGGGCCCGTCACTCAGTCATGGCCACTCTAAAGATCTTTTCTGTGATTCCTTCTGTCTCCCTGCAGCTTCTACAGGACAGCACGAGGACACTGAAGCCAGGTTTCTCAACGAGTTGCTGCGTACTGGCAATGTGGATCTCAAAGTCACCTGGAATGATTTTGTTAATCAGATGAAAAAGAAGGTGAGGTCAGCTGGCATAGGGGGAGATCAAAGCATGCCCCACTACACCTTTGGACTTGTATCCCATTTGGGAGGTGAACACTTTCTAAAATTTTCCTATTGTAATTAAGGATTTCTCAGAAAATCAAAAATACAAAATTACTACATATGATTTTTTTTTTAAATGCAGGTCTATCCTCTGGTTTTGTATAGGTTACAGAGAACTTGATCTCTCTGTAAAAAGAAATGACTATTAGCAAATTAACTAGTTTAGGTCATGCTTGTCCTTATGCTTTTAGGTGAAATTATCTGTTTGGCTTAACTGCCATCTTCTAATTTCTTTTCATTTTTTTTAGAGCAGGCTTTAAGTATCTGAACTGCACTTGCTTTGAAAAAGCTCAGTTCTGCTATAATAATGAATATATGCAATAACTTTTAACTCAGCATATAGGACGACATGGAATTTGGATGCTCTATGTGAGTATCTGCGTGTCGTCATCTCGTTTTTTATACTGCACTAAGATATATCACTTTCTACTCCCTCCCCACCCCCAGCCCCACCAGTAATCCTGTTCACTCTAAGTCCAAATGCTTCCTGGGTCTCTGCCCTCCACTCCATCCCATTTCCAAACCACCTTCACCTCTCACCTAGCCCCTTCATAATGGCTGGGTGACTCTCAGTTTCCCTCCTGCCCCAACACTCCCTTCTCCACAGAGCAGCCAGGCCTTCTTAGAAAAGCACAAAATGTGCCACTTCCCTCCCTAAAATCCTACAGTGTCTGCCTATCGCTCCTAGAAGGAAAATGGAATGCCTAACCAGGCCTGCACGGGCCCGCGGGGTCTGAGCCTGTCCTCCCACTCCTGGGGCCATCCCGCACCAGTCGCCACCTGGTGTTGGAGAATTGCTGGTGGTGTGGAGAAACCACACACACTGGAATTGGTGCCAGACTCTCACCAAGTCACTGTCTTCACTCTCTGAGTGTACACGTGTTTGTATGTACTGGCGTACTGTCTGTCTCACCCACAAGAATATAAGCTCGGTGACAGGAGGAAACAAGAACACCATGTCCCCACCATATTCCCAGATCCTAGAACAATGCAGAGCTTACAGCATACACCCAATAGATGTTGGCTGAATGAATGCGTATCCATTTACAAAATTATAACCCAAGAAATTTCTCAGGATGTTTAAAGGATTGCAATTTTATTCACATATTTTACTAAATAATTATAAAACGAGTAGAAAATTTAACCAAATGTACCTATTTTATGCAATTTCTAAGACTCCCTCTATTAATTTCATGAATACCTCCCACCCACCCCCACCCCCCACCCCCCAAAACACAGCAGTTACCATAGAAAAATAATTATACACTAAGTGTGGTTTGGGACCTGCATTTAAGATCTATACTAAAGGAATCGTAAGTATCTCTCTAACAACAAAACACAATATTAAAGTTTACCATAATTTTCTATGGATCTTATACCAGATCTGCTTAATGAATTAACTTGTTAAAATATGCTACCAGAAAATTCTTGTACTGGACCACACGTATGGTAAAACAACAACAAGGGAATGTAAATACTGCTAAAATATTGTTAGTCATCATAATCCATACAAGCTACCACATTTTGCACAAACTATATATAGCTACTTGTCTATAATTTATAGGATAAATTTTTCTATTGTCAGAATTAGTTCTGAACACATTCAAAAGACAACTCATCTAAAAGTTCATAGCTACTTTGTGAGCTAACAAATTATTTCTAAATTGTGATAATTGTGTCCGATTGCTCTAAAAAAAAAAGGGGGGGGTAAATAGGTTTTATTTAGGCTTTATTTTCTTACAAACATCCATTTCAATACAGTCCTCAGGGAACCTTTGTCAAATCCAGGATGATGCAGATAAAACCAAGTGCAGTGCCTTGGACAAAGTAGGCCTTCAATAAATTTCTGGTAAGTGAATTTAAGTATGAGAAGGCATGAAAATATTACCCTTGCAAGTAACTTCTTTGATTTTAAGAGCAATTTAACATTAAATTGAAACCACCTCGGTGAACATCTGGACACTGGTTTCATTTAAGGTAGTAGACAGCTGAGAAGCATGAGGACGAAGATGGCTGTGCCCAGTGGTGATGAGCAGAGTGGAGGGTGGAGACTCTGGAGGCAGGACAGAGCATGTGCAGAGCATGAAGCAGCATGCTGAGCCTGGGGGAGCGGGGCCATGTTCTGGCACCAATGGAGCGGACTGGTGGTGAGATGGACAGAAAAGTCGGAGCCAGAGCCTGGCAGACCAGAAGACTTAGATCTCACTCTTGATGCTGATGGGGAACCACTGTACGCGTTTGTACAGAGGAATTCTGTGACATAGTTGTGTTAGAAAATCACTCTTGTGAAACTGTGGAGAACAAATCGGTGACTATTACAGTCGCCCAGGCAATTGACAAGGAGATCTGGACAACAGGCAGAAATCATGCCTACGCCAACTTTCTCTGTCTTTTAGAGTATACAGCTAATTACTTCCACCTCACAAATATCTTTATCATGCACATACATTTTTACTATTTAAACTCCTCTATCTATTCTCCCTTCCAACTTTTGGCCAGTTACTTTAATTCATAACTGGAATTATTTCAAAAACTCTCTCTCACATTATTCATCCTTTCATGAAATGTATCTGCGTGCCTATTAGTTATATACCCAGTACGCATTATACACTTCATGCACTCAAGTTCCAAAATTGTTCCTATCTAGGCTCTATGTGTGGGAAAAAACCCCCACAAACCAGGCTGCAATAAAGCTCTGTCCTTTATAAATGTCATTTTCCTTTTCCCCCAGTCATTAATTTAGGTTCTCTATACTCCCCAACCTTTGCACACGAGGGAGGACAACACAACTTCAAAGAAGACATGACTTACGTGACAACTTGCATTCAGCCCTTCCCAGATGATACCCACAGTTTTCCAAAGGATGCCTACTAGAAATGCAAACATAAATCTATTTTCTTCCATCTAAAGTATTCGTCTTCATACAAATGTAAAGAAAAGAAAAGCCATAATTTTTCTAGGTGAACCACATCATAACCCTGGAAGTCCTTCTATCTTTGCCTTATTTAAATAACCTCATTTTATCTTCAAGCATCAGCATTGTTTGAATTATCCCGTTTCTCTGTTTATTTTTAAATATTATTTTTCATCATCAATGTCAATTTACTCTGTCCTCTGGAACAAAGAGTGACCTTTGACCCTCATGAAGTTCATGAACCAAAGCAACCTACCTGTACTCACAAATACATTCTGAAACTGTACTGATAGATATAACTGGGAAATTCCACACATAAAAAGGCACTCAGGAGGTATTGTGATAAGTGCCTGGTCTCTTATAACAAAATACAATTATCACTCTGAGTCTGGTTCCTCATCGGTGAGGTGAGATTGATTTAAATGATTTCAAAGATCCCTTCAGGCTCTCAAATTCTAAGATTCAATATCAATGCAGCAGAACACAATATAGTACTCATGTCTAGCTCTATTTCCATCTTGCTGGAGAAACTATTTTAATGCTCATCCAATCTGAGAAAGTAGGCTTTAATTTTTAAAAAACAGCAAAATATATTGGCTATTAATTTTTCCCCTTGTAACAAAGGTTTCATAATTTACTCTTCCTAATTCAAAGTCTTGCTAAGCTTTGTTCCTCGGGACTAAAGTAAGCATGTTTTTGTTCTCTGAACTGCCAAAATTAACACTAAAGTTAAAATTATAGATGCCAATAAAATTACCACATGCAGTAGATACCGTGACTCATAAAAATGGTCCAACATGACTGTAAAATATACAGTGGGCACAGTGACAATACAACTCTATTCTTTACAAGAAACTAGTCCTAGAACTGCTAATGTGCCAAGTTTTATCTTAAATACCCTTGAGCCTGGGGAAATCATAAGCTCTCTGAGGCTAAGTAAACAACTTCTCTAATACAAAGCATCAGACAAATCTTGTGTTTTACAATTTACTTCAGTGTATTAACCCCAATTTTATGCATAATTATTGTTCGTTCTTTTACCAGATGGTCTACTACAGTATTTTTTAAAAAGTTGTTCTGAAACAAAGCACTCCATCCCTTCTTAGGCATTCTCTCACACCCCACAACAGGTAGGAAGAGCGTACAGATCCCATGAACTCACACGCTGCTGTGTTTTAAGCAACCCTCCTGTGAAACCAAATCACTGTACTTGACTTTCAAATGTTTGTAGTATTTGAAATTTAACAGAAAACTGGCATCGAGAAAGAACACTTTTACCAATTTATGGTATATTTGGTTTAAATGCCACTGATTGCAGAAATTTAAAGCTGAGCCCTCACTGCAATAGTTGCTGGAAGGAAAGTTGACATAAAAAGGAATTTTAGAACATTGCAAAATTCTATAACAGCTCCTCTAAAATTTACTAATGCTTTATTTCAACACTTGATGGGTCTTTTAAAGAAGGTCCAATTCCTAAGCTATTATTTGAATAAATTGTTTTAATTCAAAATAGAATATAAATAAGAGGCTCCCATTAATAATACTAAAGTTAATGGTGTTTGTTAGCTATGATTTACTATGAAACCTCTAATGAGAGTAGGGTTAAACAAGAGCCAGAGTGGTGGCATACGGTGCGCGCATGTGCATGCATGCACGCACACACGAGTTATGTCCACATCACTTGAATCTTTCTGCTTATCAGTATGTCTAATGTAGAAAGATATCTAATGCAGCCAAGTCAAATAACAAATCAATTGGTTCATTGGTTTACAAAAGATACCCATCATCTTCCCCAGTCTATGAGTTTTCATTAGCCATATTAGCTATTGCTCTTGTTACAGAGGTTTCATCACCGATAAACAACCTTATTCACAACATAAGCAGAGACAGACAAGACAAAAAAAGTGGAGGATCAGGTAGAGAAGGGCAGTCGATGGACAGTGATGGGTGAGACCTCCTTAGCCAGGGAGCCAACTCCACTGTAACCAGGATGATGACTGACATCTTCTCTAATCATAAACATCTAACACTTTTGGACCATTCTGTTACTGCAATAGATTAGTAGTTGAAAAGTTAGGGTGGAAATATGAGCCATCAGGCCAATTACATACTTCAAGCCTTTGCTAAGGTTCTACATTATAACCCAAATGTGGTGTGTATTAGGCACTATGGAATAAAACTTAGCAGAGTGCTAGTCACATAAGGCACTCAAGTTTGTTGAATAAGCAGGTACTGCACATATAGACAAGGCAAGGTAAGGCCCTACTAACTGCCAAGATGCTTTCTATCACTAGCTGCCACCTTGCTCTCTCATGCCTCATCCAGGCTAAGTTAAAGACATCTACCACCAAGGACAAAATCATGATGAAATCCCAATCCTTACTGACAACAATTAACAACATGACATCTCTTAGACGTCACACCATTCTGTAAGGCACCTGGCTAACGGAGTTACTGTATAGTACAATGTCTTCATGTACCTTACTAAAATTGCACCATGCAGAACAGAATCTAAATTTCTATTTTATTTTTCTTCCATCTCCATTCTATGTCAGAAGTAAGCTGAACACTGGAGACATATTAGATGCTCCAGTTTCCATGGATGTTATTTCTCAACTATAGTTTAATAAATCAGTCTAGAATCTCCAGGGACTTCTTTGTTCCCACTTTAAAAGTTAGGATCACCACAGCTGCTTCTCAAAATTGTGTTCTTTGCTCCATCAGTTTAGGTATCACAACGATGCTGTGACTAATTTCAGCAAAATACAATTGTAATAGAACAAGAAGACCTAATTAAATACAGTCCAATTGTGTGTGTGTGTATATATATATATATATATATATATATATATATATAGTTCCCAAATTATTACAAAATTATACTGAATGACTGCTACTGACTCCCCAACAAATGAACATTTTACCACCCTTTCAAACTGCCATGGAGGTTGTTATGGAAAAAAATACATAACTGTATACAAGGGCTGTCTGGAGAGTATCCAGTCAAGTAATACGAAAAAAGGAGGCATTTATGGCTAGAATTTTTCTGGACAGTCCTTGTATAGAGATGAAAGAGTACAGAGAACAGACAGAGAAAATTCCCGACTCACTGTACCAAGTGTAGTGAGTCTCCCCCCAAAGTGTAGTCAAAATCTTAGGTTCAGAGATCAGTTCTGTTCCTCATTAGTTGTGTGAATTGTAGTAAGTTATTTAATGTTTTGAGTCTCAATTTCTAGTGCTCACACTGTCCCTGAGACATAATAAATATTTAATAAATAATAAAAAATTATCTTCCCCAAGTCTATCTAATTTTATTCAATTTACTCTTTTATGGTGTTTAAATTTCTAGCAATAGGAAAATCAGTTGGTGCTAACAAGAAACTTAAAAAGAAATAAACACAGACATCTGTGGGAAGGTTTACAGGACAGTGGTCTTTCTTACACTAGTATGAATTAGTCATTGTTCACTTCTTGATTCTTACCTGTGAGCATGTGCATTGAATGAATGAAATATTTTGACTGAAAGTGAGAGAAGTTAAGATATAGATATAGACATAGATGTCTAGATACATAGTTAGAGATATAGACATAGATATAGATATATATAGACACATATATAAACACATATATAAACATACAGCATTTGGGATATATTACTGGGCTGGGAGAGAATGGTCTTAAAGCAAGTGGGCCACATGCATTACATGCGGACTTTGGAGAGAACAGGGCACTAGAAAATGAGAAATTGTGTTTCCCAACATGAATTTGGATGTGTGTGTGTGTGTGCGTGTGTGTGTACAGTTACAATATTATCAACAGTATCAAAAAAAGGTGGCCTTTTTCAAAATTTTGACTGGGCCCATCTTTTATCTAAAAAAGAAAAAAGAAACTCAGCACTTAAATAAGTGCTCTTACTCCTAGGAGATCAGTGCACTAGGAGTTAATTTCTGATGAGACCTGGGGGCAGGGGGCTAATAACCATTCTGGTTTTCTCTTCTAAGGAAAACATCCTGTAGGATTCAAAAAACAATCTTCCACACAGACTTTCAGAATTCCGCATACTCCTCATCTAAGGATGGCCTGTCCAATAATATTATCCTTTCCAATTAAGTAAACCATAATCAATGTCCATAGACTTGTTCTTAACAATAACAGTCCTCTACATGCCCTGGAAGGCACTCTTTGTAACCATATCTTAAGGTAAGAACCATCATCATTTCTACAGTTACATGCATACCTCTTAAGATCTCCCCTATCGATCTACCCCATGAAGATTCTTAAAATGAACAAAACAGAAACATTCTCTTTTTAAACTGCCTCTCTTCTTAATCAACTATTTATTGAGTAGCTTCCCTGTGTAGGGAACTGCAGCTAGGCGATGTGAACTGTAGAAAAAGACCTAAATTTGATTCGTGCCTTCAATGAGCTTACAGTTTAGGTGGGGAAACAGAATATAAATATGTAAAAATGTAAGCAATCGTAACACATTGAAATTACTGTTGAAAACACCCTTAGAAGAGATTTAAGAAAATACACAAATGATAAGCAAATTAATTCTATCATAAAACTTTATTAATATAATTATGTGTGTGTGTATATATATGTATACACACACACACACACACACACACACACACACACACACAAAGAGAGAGAAATTGATTCTATAATAGGACTAAAAATTGACTTCCAGTTGAGCACGATCATGGAGAGCTTCATGTGGAAGGGAGACTTTGAACATTGTCTTTAAGGATTGAGTAGAACTGACGGGTTCAGGAACATGACGTAATTTCATTGTCAACATACTATGCTTGTGTTTGTCCCGACCAAACATCCTTTAACACTGACTCAGCACCCTCAACTTTGCTTTGAAGACGCACAGTGCTACGCTCGAAGAAGCATCTTGGACAACGAAGAGACACATGCTTTCTGCCCTTCCATGAATGGGTGAGTCATGGGGATGAATATGAGAGCAGAGAGAAAAGAGATGTCCCCGGGGTCTATCCAATATATAGTTGGCAATATTTTAAAATAGTTCCAATATTATTACAAATTACATAAAGGCTTGGACACTCTCAGAAATACCTTTAATCGAAAAGTGCTAAAACTATAAATTTGAGGAGGTGGTAAAACCCATGCTTTTAGATTTTGCCAAGTTTCACTTGGAAAACCTAACATGCGATGTACTTTTCAGGGCCTAACTTTAGCATCTCACTATTTTAAAAGATTTAAATTTAAAAAAAAGCTTTTATGTGAAAAGTCCATGGATGTTGTAAGAAAACAACTCTGCTGTCATCTGAATCCTCAAGCAGACTACGATGAAATATACTTACTCTCTTAGTAGCTCATAGCAGCTTTGCTATGATGGTAGCAGTAGTGTTGGAAATAGTCCTGAGCAAATAAATCAGGCTTCCTTGGGTTTTAGTGTGTTGCATATAGGTTAACAGGCCAAATAACACACTACATATCAGGGACTAGATTAATGAAGAAGAAAAATTTCAAGTAATATTTACTGGATGCCTCCATCAGAGGAGCGAGAGAGATAATACAGCTGATGGAAATCTGAAGCAGTTTAATTATTTCCTATTTGCAAATCCTACAGCTGTCTGACTTTTCAGTTCTGAGATGACTCTCCAGGATGAATCATGCGGGCGAGGTCGCATCTGGAGGGCAGCCTACAGGGGGCACTTCGACGGTTTAAGATTGAGGCTGCCAGGGATTATAATAGCAAAACATCTTTTCAGAGGACAGTGCACGCTCATCAAAGGGGCTGTCGACATTTTACAGTATTTCTTTGCACACAACAACCTTGAAAGAAAAGCAGGGGCGACCTACCTGACCCTTTCTGGACTGGCTCCATCCCCCAGGTAGCTTTGATGCTAAAGCCTGGTGCATGCTAGGGGTTTGCATCCAGGCACAAGAAGGGAGCCAGTAACAGAAACGGACGTCCTAGAATCTGGAATAAGAAGAAAAAGTGAACTTTCGAGAAATAATATCCGAAATGAGCATTTCAGATCAGCTATTGAGGGCCCGTGGAACACAACAGGAATCTGGTACTTTACCTTCGTTGATCTACTTTAAAAAAAATGAGTTCCAGAACTGTCAGCTCTTCTTACAATACAGGGCTTGAGATACGAGCACAAGTTCAATTCAAATGCTGGCAAAAAAGCACCTTAAGAAGGCTTTGTGAACATACTTTGCTGGTAACGATTTTAAGGGAAAAAAATCCTCTTTACCATTCTTTTTATCCTATTTGCATGGAGCAGCTGGAATCTTGTCCCATGCCTATCCATATCATATCACCAGTCACTTGCACTGAACCAACCACCATCCCACTGCAGTGCCCCGGGAATCTGCAGTGTCACTCCTCTTCTGCCTTGTTCTCTGCAAAGTGAAGTCATAGGGACGGATCAGCCAACCTGACTTCTCGCTACCCTGCCCAGAATCCTTTGTGAACTGAAATGAGTCATCGCTCCAAGAAAAGCTACAGCTTCTGGTGTGTGTGTGTGCGCAGGCTCCTTTGTCAGTGTTCTGCGGTGATGTTGGGCTGGGAATGCACCCCAGGCCCAGGGCTGCAAGGGACACATCCTCCTCTCCAAGGAGCCCAGGTCCCCTCGCATGCATTAGCACCAACTCTTATTTTTTAATCATTAAAACAGGAAAAAGGGCACATACCTCTCTGGATACTTGAAGAAAAAACATGCACATTAAAATTGATCTAGCATTATATGCTCACCAGCCCTTAATTATAAACCTGACACATCTCTCTCTCTCTCTGTGTCTCTCCCCCACCCCCACCCCTCTCCCTCTCCCCCCGCCAGGCTGTCTTTTCATTGGAATGAAGAACGGATCTCCCTCCTGTGTGTAACAGGAGGTTTCTACTGTACACTGGATCAAAGTTTAGCTGCAGCGAGCTATTTGTCATAAATTCCAGTTGCCATGCAAGTCCTTGCAAGCCTGGGTCTTGTCATAACCGACACACAGCCGTCAGGCTTGCAGCAAAGGCAGCCCGCAGCCTGCTGCCAGCCAGTGCAGCTTCTGCGGCTGCCGAGGAAGGCGGCGTTGGGAATGAGGTCACTGTGTCAGGAACTCTTCTCAGCATGAGGTTCTCCTGAGCTCACAACGCAACTGAATTCCATGCAGTGCTATGAGTCATAGGATTTTTTTATATTGCTGCTTCATCTGTCTTTTTAAAAAAGATGTTCTATGTCTGAGATCAGTAAGGCAAAAAAAAAAAAAATCAATTACATATCTATGTAAAAACAGCCTTTCACTGCACTGTTTGTACCACACTGCACCCATTCCCAGCACCACACGGAAGAACTCCTGCATGCGCACATGTACATACTGTATTTACACACACACAGAGGCACACATCCACACAGAGGAACTTACTTCAGTAGATTCATAAAGAAAATGATTTGTCTCTGGAGTATGAGAAAGAACACATCAACATCTCAAGAGGAAAAAGGGTGGGCGTTGGGAGAGAGGATAGAATGATAGGAATATCAACAGTGACATTAAAACCAGAAAAAAATGGAGTCCCAGAGGAAAAGAATAATTCAGAAAGAAATGAATTCTGCTGTATGGGTAATAATACTGTCCCAACTCTCCCAAGTGAATTAATACCAAAGCTGCAGGCTCTTGCTGTCTCTATTCGGGAACCAAATCCGTACCAGCAAAGAACCCACATGCAGGAACTAAAGAGATCTGGTAGCCGAGGGTGTGTGTAAGCTACTTCTCCCACAGTCTCATGAATACAGTAGCTAAGTTACTAGGAATACAAAGTACAGGGCACAACCAGAGCTGGAAAGTACAACAAACGCAATGGATCTCTCAGTAAGGCTGGCCCAAATCTCCCTCAGGCTAAAATCCCACCGGAATGATACCGTCTCTTAACTCCTAGTATTTAGCTTGTCTTCAGGCACCTCCTCCCACAGAGCTCTGGCCTCACACATCCTCTGCTGTAACCCTACACAGCAATTCCCATTTTGTCCCCAGAAAGTGGAAAAAATGTATAACCCTCCTCTGCCTGATAACCCACCCAATACCTACAAATAAGAACCCACTCTCTACATTCCAAATCATCTTGTCTCTCGTTGTGTGCATCTTCGGACACTTAGGAAGCACGCACGCTCTATGTTAATTCATAGCTGGATCGATGAATTTGGTCTTAACATTATTAAATAGAGGTTCTTCAGCTCCTACAACCTTCTGACACTTTTCAAATCCTCTGTCCTCATGGTTTCCATGGTTCGCTCCTGTTGTGGCATATCCGTTTCCCTCTTCAAATGCTGTAGGAAGAACCAAATATATTCTAGCTGTGTTCTCCCCAGGCAGTATCACCTCCCTGGTTGTGGATTCTATATTCACATGGCCTAAGATAACAGTAAGTCTTTGACTATTGAATTGTGTCACACTGTCAACCCCTGGAGAACTTCTTCACATGAGCAGCTGTCAAATCAGGTCTCATTTATGCATTAAAAAATAAAACCTCATCAATTATGCCTTTTATGTCTTATTGGAAATGGTTTGCTCCTGATCTTACTTTCCGGTGTATTATTTCCTCTCACTTGATGTGCCACCTAGGTTCTGAGCCATGCCAAAGACTGAGCCTGTGGCCCACCGGCAGGGCCTCTAGCCACCGCAGCTCAGCTGGACTCAGCTGTCTTTGAGTTTGGTTGTGTTGTAAGTTATAACTCCATCTAAACCCACCCTTCCTGTCAGGCATAGTCTGATGGCTATGAGGTCAGGAAGTGTGCCTGACAAACTCCTGCAACATTAAGAATGCAATGATGTAATTATATAACAAATTATATAACAAATGAGTTAAAAAGTAATTGATCAGTCAAAACCATAGCTATACGCTTATGGTGTGGTCCTACCAATAGCAAGATGAGTTTTATGATGGGTACCCATTAACCTCTACTCAGAAATAAAGGTGAGAAAGACACTCTGATGTTTCAGATATCAGTCTTTAACAGAGAGATAAGCTCAAGAATCAAGTATAGACATCATTAGCAGTCTTCCTCCTCTCCCTGGTGCCTCTCACTCCTGTTAGTAACAGCGTTAGTGTTACAGTAAAGATTTACACACATCACATAGACTATCACATAGGTGATTTGCTCAAGTCGGGAGGTGTGGGCAGAGGTTGTGCTAGGCACTTGACTGGTTCCTTGGCAAAAGATTAAACAGTAGCCCCATAGAGTGACACAATCATGCAGGATGTTTGAAAAATACTTTGATGACTAATAGTGTAGCATGGTCTTTGAGCTATTGTATTTGATAAAGCAGAGAGCAATAAATACCCTTATGCATAAATTAATTAAAAATATTTATTGGGTTTCTAACTGCACATGTTTAAAACATTGTAGATCGTGCCGGTATGTACATTGGTACACAAACTTTTCCATTAAACCATGGCATGATCTCTACTCTCATGAAGCTTATAATGTACTTGAGGAGATAAGATATTATAATAACATGTAAAAAGCTCAAAGAACACAAGACTGTGTTTGTCAAAGGGGAGGAACAGGTAACAGGCACCCCTAAGAATTCAGGAGACAACCTGGGCTGAAGAAATGAGGAATGGCTTCAAGGGAAAGGCAAACTTGTCCCAGAACCTGGAGAGGGGAAAGAAAAGAGAAAGGGCATACCATACATTAAAACTTGAGTTCCATAAAGAGAGGGATTTTGTGTGCTTTGTGTTTACGGATATACTCCTGAAGAGTACCTAGCCAATAGCAGGTACTCTGTATGAATGAATGAATGAACGAATGACCTGGAGAAAGGAATCATGAACGACCATATGGAGTACTGATGGGAGGGAGGTCAGGGAATATAAGGTGGGTCAGCCTGGGCCTGAAGGTTCATATTGAGAGGGGTATGAGGAGAAGAGGTTAGAAGGTCAGATTAAGAACAGTCTGTAATGGATAAGAAAAGATCCCATCTTATATTTGCAATGAATTTTACTTGGCATTTTTTATAGCCATTATTAAGTCTCCTCCCTAAGAAGCATTACCCCTACATGAACCCCAGGCTCTCCAAAAACAAGTATTTATAGGCTTATGGCAGCTCATTCAAGGGAGGTATGCTGACTGGATGGTCAGTGCTGCTTCCCTGGGGACATCTCTTCTGCCCTCACCACGCAGAAGTCTGCGATGCCAAGACTCTCTCCCCTTTGCAAAAATACAGCAATAGAGGGAAAAAATCCTAGTCTACAGCAATATTACAGGAAACCAACCCTAATTCAATGTAGTTCAAGTCAGCAAACAATGAAATACAACATGTAAGACACTGCTTGCTGCTGAGGTCACAAAAAAGAGTACCATGAGAACAAAGAAAGACAGGATTTCTGATGGAAGAGATGTGGCAAGGATGCATGACGGGAATTGGGCAGCATTTAGGAAAGAAGCAGCAGTGAAGGTGAGCCTCAAAGACGGGTGAGTAAAGGGGGAGGAAGAGAAAAGTTGGGTGGGGGGGCATCTTTCAAGGCCGGGAAGGGACAACATGGGTTAGAGAGTACAAGCTGTGTTGGAGAATGACGGGTGGTCTACCTAGCTTGGCTAGCTTGGTAGGATAGATGAAGGAGACAGGTGAGCCAAAGTGTCGGTCAGGCCTCTGAGATAAGATTTCGAGGAACATAAAATTGTAGGAGAAAGGCACTCAGGGTTTCTACAGGGGACTAAGGCTGTTGAGGCTGAAAGTTTAAGCTACTCTGGCAACAGGATGCACCCAAAGAGAGAATATAATTATCGAGACAAGAAAAGAGCCTACTGGGACAGACTGAACAAGATGCAAAGAGTGTTTAAGCAAGGAACAGAGAGGAGCACAATGTTATGTGATACTTTTGTGTTTTCCAAAGGGATAGTCTGAAATTTCCAGTATGAAGTATTAGGATACCATCGGAAATGCACTTCCAGAAGTATCATGTCCACCTAACACTACTTGCGTATAATTTATCCAAAAGACTGGCCGTGCTATTGTCAGAGTCTGACATTTGGAGTCATGCCCAGGGTAGAACAGTAGTTCAAATTGAGAAATAAAGGGAAGAGGAGAAATCATCTAAACAGAGTCCTTGACACCAACAATAGATTAGGCTTTTACGGTTGCATGAAAGCTGATAAAAAGGCACGAATTAAAAATTCAACAGAAGTGGCTTCAAAAACAGAAAGTTTCAAAATTTTCAAGGCTTTTATAGCCCAGGATTTATTTGGTTAAATGAATTTTTGTTATGGTAGAAGAAATAATTTTAATTAAAGTTGGATTACTGTATTTTTACATGTATAAGATGCCCCCATGTATAAGATGACTCCTAACTTTTCTAACTCAACATTAAGAAACCCTCTCAGCCAGTTACTCCCATGTATAAGACAACTCCCAATTTTTGGCCTAACAGTTTTAGACAAAAGTACCCTCTTATACACAGGAAACAATTGTCACAGGGTTAGGAACACTGAATGGCATTTTAGAGCTGCCGGGGACAATGAAAGCCATGCAGAAATTATTATTTGTCTGAAGATAATCTTAGGGTCCAAATGGGGAAGATTTGCCCAAGGTTACAAAGCACTAGTCACAAAGCCAGAACTGTACCCAGACCGCCTGATTCTCAGTGCAGACATCTTCCCATTGCCCCACAATACCTTGTAAAATTTACTAAAAGAAAATTCAACTTAATGATTCTTAAGATGCCCTTTGCATTAGATATTATAAAATAGGCAGACATCCAATTTTCCATACTACACTACGGTATAAATTATTTTTCTGCCCATAGTTCTTCAAATCAATGTCCAAAGAAGACAAGGAAGGAAAAGGTGAAAGTAAAGTGAGAAAACAGAGCCTGTGAGTTTTCGGTTAAAAAGACAGATTTTAATTTTTTTTTTTAATGTGGGTAGTTCCCTGGCTGGGAATCGAACCCAGGCCACAGCATTGACAGCGCTGAAGCCTTAGCCACTACACCACCAGAGAACAAGACAGATTTTAAATTTGATGTTTTGATATTAAACAGTAAGGAAAGTATGGGAAAGCATGGGAAAATGAGAAGTTACTCTTCTCCATTATAATGTATTACAATAGCATTTGGATATGTGGACTGTTTGTGTCTAACCTCCTGGGTGAAAATATAGCTGAGTATATCTCACACATCTCCACTCAGTATTTTCTACTGCAAAGGACACTGATGGCACGCCCAAGGAAGCCCACAATACGCAAGTGGGAGAAAACATTCTGTTTGTAAAGTTTGCTGAAATTCACGCAAGCTATGCATAATACTCTGTAATACATCGCTTTTTGTTTTAATAGCAAAATTTTTAAAAACTGTTCCCATTGAACACCATTCAACATTACTTTCCAAATTGTACAAGTGAACTGACCCTACAGGTGAACTGTGCACATTTATCCCGAGGTTTGAGACATCTGCAGAGTGGGGCCCCAGTCCCTCGAGGCAAATATGCCCCTAATTTGAGAAGAAACAACTACATCTGAAAATACACCTGAAAGTGGTATTCCCCAATTAGTTTTCAAAGTTACCATCAGTATTTCTGAAACTTTAAAGATATACCATCATTGAGTCCTAAGAGCTCTTCTGGCTGGAATTAGTTAGGTCAAAGAGCGAAAAAACTGAATTACTTTATCACTGGCTTATTTAATTATGGCCAAGTTAGCCTTTGTGTGTGTTACATTCCTGCTCCGTAAGATGAAATCAGGGGGAAAAAATATGAAAGTTGCCAAGGCTGCCATAGTTTTTAAAGGAGGCATATCTATAGAACTAACCTCTGACCTCAACGTGCTTCCAATTAACTAAGGAATGAAAAGTAAACACACATGAAAAGAAGGTATCACAATACTTCCCCCCAACTATGAATAAGAGGGGAAAACTGACTGCAAACTAAGTCCAGACGGAGTGTAAAGTAAAGGAATACTTGGCCAAACATTTCCAGCACAACGCGGACCTCTGTGTGCCTGGGCTGCCTTCGAACTTCTGACAGGCTCCAGTAGAACCTGGTTAGAAAGGGTAAGCCTCTATTTAATCCGACACATGCTTCAGGGAAGTTGAGGGACCTTCGATGTGCTGTTTCCCTGACACTTCAATAGACCCCGTGCTGACTTCCAATGTCTCCTCTAACTGACCAGAATGTGAAAAGGATTTAGACTATATTTTCAGTATCTAAAACAGTGGTTGAAAACAGTGGTTTCAACACCTAAAACAGTCAAATAATTGTTGATTTAAAAAAAATTATTTGGACTTTTGGTATCTTCTACCCATTCATTATCACAAACTTCTACTTATCCACTAATTTCTTTAGCTGACGTTAGCTCAATCCTTAATGGCATCTCCACATATCATCTCATGGCAGTTAGATCATACATCTATATTAATAAAGTATTTATGAAACAAAGAGAAAAGTCGTAACACCCCGATGTCAAAAAATACAAACCAGTCATATTTTCTTGTGTCTCTAAAAGGGATATCTGGGATCACAGTGATTATACAACCACTTATATTTGCTTTGTTCAATACAGTATGTATGTACTAGCCACATGCGGCTATTTAACTTGAATTAATTTACATTAAATCAAATTTAAATTTTAGTTCCTCTATTTCAAGTGCTCAATAGCTACAGAGGCTAGTATTCACCACACTGGGCACAGCATATACAGAATACTGCCATCACCTCAGAAATTTCAATGGGATGGTACTGATCTAGTTAACCAATAAGCAATCACAAGATCATCAGGTACCATTCACATTTCCCATGGAAACCTGTAATTTTTAAAACAAATTTAGCAATTACCATACTCATATAAGAAATGAAGGCCTTTCTTGATGTTCAAGTTCTATGAGTTTCAATACATATGTAGATTTGTGTAACCACCATCAGAATCAGGATAGAGTCAGACATAGAACAGTTCTACCACCCCAGCAAACTCCTTCATGATGCTCTTTACCTATCCCTCATCTTTGGCGACAACTGATATGGTCCTTATCTCTATTGCTTTGTCTGTTCCAGAATGTCACATAAACAGAATCATACAGTATGTAACCTTTTGAGACTGGCTTCTCTCACTGAGCGCAATGTTACTGAAATTCATCTTGTTGTATGTATGTACTAGGATCAAGACTGCTGAGTCACATGGTAAGGGTGGATTTACCCTCATTACAGACCACCAAAATATTTTTCAGATTGGCTATGCAATTTCGCAATCCAATCAGCAATGTCATTCTACGAGCTTTTTTGTTTCTTCTTGGGATTCTACATAGTCAATCAGGTTATCTGCAAATAGGGACAGTTTAATTACAATCTATAAGTCCTTTAGTTTTTTTTTTAAGGAATTTTTTTTTTTTTTTTTAGGAATCCCAAATGATGTTGAATAGGAATGGTAAAAGTGGACATTCTTGCCTTCTTCCCAGTCTTAAGAGGAGAGTATTCAGTCTTTATTAAGTATGATGTTAACTGCAGAGTTTTTTAGATGTCCTTTATCCTAGGTTAAGGAAGCTGCCTTCTATGTGTAGATTAAGAGCTTTTATGATAAATGTTGAATTTTATCAACTGCTTTTTTTTGCATCAATTGATATCATGTGTTTTTTTTTCTCCTTTAGTCTGTCAATATGATAGATTACATTGATTTGACTTTCAAATGCTGAATTAACTTTACATTCCAAGGCTAATCTTCACTTGGTAATGGTTTATTATTCTTTTTAATTATTGCTAGATTCAATTTACTAATATTTGTGGAGGATTTTTGCATCTATGTTTACAAGGAACATTGGTCTGTATTTTTCTTTTATTGTACTATCTGTCTGGTTTTGGAATAAGGATAACGTTGGTTTCATAAAATGAGCTGTGAAGTGTTGCCTCCTCTTCTATTTTCTAGAAATGATCATGTCTAATTCTTCCATAAGTGTTTGGTAGAATTCTTCAGTGAAACTATCTGGACCAAGAGTTTTTGGTTTTGCATTTCCTGGAGTAAAATTTTAACTATAAATTAAATGTATTTAAAACATACAGGACTACTCAGCCAATCTATGTCTTCTTGAATGAGTTTTGATAGGATGTTCTTCCTAGGATTTGGTCCATTTCATCTAAATTGTTGAATTATGTTCATAGAGTTGTTTGTGGTATTCACTTATTACACGTTTAACATCTGTGGTCTGTAATGATATGCACTCTTTCATTCCTAATATTGACAATTTGAATCTTCTTATTTCCTTGTTAATTTAGCTAGAAGTTTATCAATTTTATTGGTATTTTTAAAAAAACCAGCTTTGACTTCATTGGTTTTCTCCATTAATTTTGTTTACAAATTCATCGATATCTATTCTTTATTATTTTCCTCTTGCTTAATTTGGGTTTATTTTGCCCTTCTTTTTCTAGTTCCTTTAAGTGAAAGCTTATGCTGTTCATTACAGATCTTTTTTTTCTTCTCTATCGTGAGCATTTAATCTATGTATTTCCTGCTAAGCCCTGCTTTGTCTGCTCATATGAATTGTGATATGCTGTATTTTCATTCTTGTTTACCTCAAAATACTTTCTACTTTCCCTGAGACTTCTTCTTTCATCCATGGATTACTCAGAAGCATACTGTTCAATTTCCTAGTATTTGGGGATTTATTGGCTATCTTTCTTTTGTTGATTTCTAGTTAAGCTCCTTTATGGTAAAATAACATACTCTGGGTTATTTCGATTATTTTAACTATGTTTAGGTTTGTTTTATGTCTCAGGATATCAACTATCATTGTGAATGTTCTCTGAGGATTAAAAAAATGTATATTTACTATTTTGAGGAGAAATAGTTTATAAAGGTCAGATCTAGTTGGTTCATAGTATTGTTCAATTTTTCTATATTTTTATGGTTTTCTATCTACTTGTTCTATCAGTTACTGAGAGAGCCATATTGAAGCCATAATTACCCATTTCTCCTTTCAGTTTAATTTTGCCACATGTATTTTGAAGCTCTGTGCTAACACATACATACATTTTTAACATACTCTTTTAAAAAATATTTTGGTAAGAACATTTAACATGAGGTCCATCCTCTTAACAGATTTTTAAATGTACAATACATTATTGTTATCTATAGGCACAATGTTGTGTATCAGATCTTTAAAGCTTATTCATCTTGTACAAATGAAATTTTATACATGTTAATTAGCAACTCCCCTTAACTCCCTCCCCCAGCCCCTGACAACCACCATTCTATTCTTTGCCTCTATGAGTTTGACCTTTTAGATATCTCACATAAGTGAAATCCTACAGTATTCCTCCTTCTGTGTCCATCTTATTTCACTTAGTATAATATCCTCAAGGTTCATCCATGTTGTTGATTATTGCAGGATTTCTTTCTTTTTTAAGGCTGAATATTCCATTGTATAATATACCACATTTTCTTTATCCATTATCTGGCCACAGACATGTAGAGGTTGTCTCTGTATCTTGCCTATTGTGAACAGCACTGCAATGAATATGGGAGTTCTAACATCTCTTCAATATCCTGCTTTCACTTCTTTTGGATAAATATCCAAAAGTGAGATTTCTAAAACATATACAGCTATTTTTTTTTGAGGAAATGTCATACTGTTTTTTTTATAGCAGCTGTACCACTTTGCATTCCCACCAACAATGCACAAGAGTTCCAATTTCTCTACATCCTCAACACTTCTTATCTTCTTAATTTTTAAATAATGGCTATCCTAAGAGGTATAAAGTGACATCTCATTGTGATTTTTATTTGCATTTCCTTGATGATTAATGATGTTGAGCATCTTTTCATATACCTATAGGCCATTTCTGTATCTTCTTTGGAGAAATGTCTATGCATTGAGGGTTTTCTTTTGTTTTTTTGCTTCTTTTGCTATTGAGTTATAGGAATTTTTTATATAGTTTTTGGAAATTAACCTCATATCAGATATATAGTTTACATATATTTTCTCCCATTCCACAAGTTGCCTTTTTACTTTGTTTACTGCTTCCTTTGCTGTGCAAAAGCTTTTTAGTTGATGTAGTCCTACTTGTCTAAATTTGCTTTTGTTGCCTGTGTTTTCGGTATCATAGTCAATGAAAATCACTGAAATCACTGCCAAGACAAACATCATGAAGCTTTTTCCCCTACGTTTTCTTCTAAGAGTATTGTAGTTTTGGAGTCATATGTGTAAGTCTTTAATTTTATTTTGAGTTGATTTTTGTGTATGGTATAAGAGGTACATACACTTTTTAATGTCATCTTGGTGAACTTACCCACTTATTGTTATGCAATGTTCCTTGTTTATCCTTGGGAATTTTCCTTGCTCTAAAGTCTACTTTTTCTGACACTGATACAGCCACTCAAGCTTTCTTTTGATTAGTGTTGGCATAATATATCTTTTTACCTTCTGCTTTTAACCTATTCATCATATCAACATATTTAAGATGCATTACTTGTAGACAACATATCCTTTTGTAATTTTAAAACATCTATTCTGACAATCGTTATTTATTTGGTATACTTAGACAACTTATATTTAATGCAGTTACTTTTATATTGAGATTGAGATCTACCATTTTATTATTTGTTTTATATTTCTACCTTCATTCTGTTTTCATTTCCTACTTTCACTTGAATTATTTGAATATTTTTAGTAATAATTTATTGATTAAATTTTTAGTCTACTTTTTGGTATAGTGTTTTTAGTTGTTGCTTTAAGCATTTCAGTACATATACTTAACTTCTCAGTCTACTTAGAATCAATATTTTACTACTTCAAGTCATATGTATTACATCCATATAAACAGAAACTCCACCAATACAATATTTGTTTTCTGTCATATATATTTTTAAAAATTTAAAAATGTTTAATTATATTTAACCAGATATTTTCCATTCCTTCATTCCTGATGTTCCAAGTTTTCCCCTACTTATCATTTTCTGTCCGTCAGCATTTCTTTTAGAACAGGTCTTCTGGCAGTGAATTTTTTTGTTTTCTTTCATCTTAAATAGGTCATTATTTCACCTGCTTATGTGAAAGATATTCACTGGATAGTTTAAAAAATTGTTCCACTTCATACTGACTTTCGTGGTTCCTAATGAAAAATCTGTAGTCATTCAACTTTTTGTTCTATTATACGAGGGCTATCCGGAAAGTATCCGGCCATGTAATCATTCTCATTATATTGACAATGGCTGGATTTTTTCTGAGCAGCACTCCTATGTTATGTATCATTTTTCTCTAGCCGCTTTTAAGATTTTTTTCTCTTTTGTTTTCAGCAGTTTATGTACCAGAGTATGGATTTCTTTGTTATCCTGTTTAGGATTTGTTGGTTTCTAGAAGCTGAACATTTATGTCTTTTACAAAATTTAGAAAGTTTCAGCCATTATTTCTTCAAATATTTTTTCAAATCACACCAGAGGTGGTAGATGACACAAACATTAGACATTTTTGGTATTGTTCTATACACTTTGAGTCTGTTTATTTTTTTCAATATTTTGTTATCTGTTGTTGACATTGGATAATTTCTATTGATCAATCTTCAAGTCCACTAAGCCTTCTATTCTCTCCATTCTGTTATTGAGACATCCATAAATTTTTAATTTTGGTTATTATATATTTCAGTTCTAAAATCCCCACTTGGTTCTCCATTATATCCTCTATTCATTTCTAACCCACCTTTTCATTCTTTTCAAGAGTTTAACCATACCTCTTGCACCATAATTATAATAGCAAATTTAAAGTCTTTATCTAATAATTCCAACAACTGACACCTCAGCATTGACAACGGTTGATTGTTCTTTCCCATAGAAATTGAGATTATCCTGTTTTTTTATATGCATAACAATTTTGAATAATATTAGTTATTATGATATAAGACTCCCAGTCTTCATATCCAAAGGAAAATGTTTATTTTTTTTCTTTTAAGGAAATGGTCAACTTGGTTAAGCTCAGGCTGTAATTTCCAAACTACCTTCTGTTAGGTGTGATTTGAATGTCAGTATTGCTTAGAGATGTTGCAACGCTATTTGAATCTGCCCTCTCTGTGTACCATTCAGTCAGTGGTCAACCTGAGACCTTTGTGGTAGTCTAGTTTGTATTTCAGATCTCAAAGTGTTTGGAATGCTGCTTAGGGTCAGATCCACACACTCACGGCTCAGAAGTGAGCCCTGGGTTTCATACAATATTTTATGTCATAGTTCTCTTGAGCTCCCTCCCCTCTGTGATCTCAACACTTTACAGTCCCCTGGAGCTCCCTTTCATGGTCCTTCTGCCAGAAGGCTGGGGCTTTAGTTTCCTTGTTCAGCCACATACTTCCAACAACTGTCTCTCGGTCTGGTGCCAAGTGATGGGAGGACAGAGAGAAAGAAAAAAGGTAACGGGAGTTCACATGATACTCTTGGGATCACAGCTCCTCTCACTACAGAGAAGGAGTCCCCTACCTCCACAGTTTGAGATGACTGTCCAAACGCTACTGCTACTGTGCCTCTGCAGGGCTGAGCATGGGTTGGACAGGAGATGATGAAAAACAAAGAAACAGAACGGTGACTTCTCCTACTCACTGAATTTAGGAGTCCCTTTTCCAGCTCCTCAGGCCAGAAAGTGAAGAATTCTCTCTATCTTCCTGTCTACACCAGTGTGCCCTACTGGGTTTGGGGATACCTGTGAGTCTTCCAGGTGATACCAGAGGGGGAAAATCAGGAAACTCACAACCAGTCTGCTGGTACTTAGAATTATGGTCTCATTCCCCAATCTGCCTGCTATCAACTGTTCATAATTTCCGAAGTCCTCAGACAGCTGCTCCATGTTTCTGTCTGTCCAGGGTTCCAGCTACTTTCAGTGAGAGAGACACGGTGGAGTGTGCTTATTCCATCTTGCTCAGAGTGCAATCTTCTTTTAATTGCAATTAGTTTTTAGTGTTTAAATAACAATAATAGATAAATAATAAACAAGCACGGTTGATAATAGAATTAAATATGTTAACGTCTTTGGTCTGTTTTCATTTTATAAAGATTTACTTTTACTTTAGTGTATTTAATTGAGATTTTTAAAAAATTTATTCAGGCTCTATAAGATTTCATTTCAGTTCATCCATGTGCCACATACCAAACACGTCCCCCTTTCCTACCTCTGTGATAATGGTAATTAGACATGAATGATGAGAATTTACTCCCTTTTTTGTGGTCCTGGCCTCTTTGGCACAATATTTTCTTTAGCGGTACTAATGAGAAGCTAAAGTGATTGACATGAGTGCAACTCTCTCATTCCACAAGTCTACCCTCTGGCCCAAGGACTAATGAGCTCTGTCATCAGTATTAGATGGACCAAGAAAGATGAGGCACCCACAAACCAGATCATTAGCATCAAGTGTGATTATTGTGTGGATTACTTCCTTTTTCTGACCCTCTCTCTTGTATCTATACACATAGAGGGGTAATGAGTGCATCAAAGACCCCCTTCTTAGGCATGGCTGAGGTCATTACAACTGAGATGAGAAACAAGTATGGCCTGAGACTTTTATTCAAGTATGTTCAGTCCTCCTACTTTTAACTCAAACTGTTGGCATTTGTGGTCCTCAGAGGTATGTCACTCAACTTTGTTCAGCATATGAGCATGACTAGTTTTTATACTCTATCATCTTAAAAAATAATCCACCAAAAGCAAAATTCTAAAATATTACAGCTCAAGAATTATGCTCCTGTCCATAAATAACTTGACCCAAAAACACTCTAATGGCCTTCTCACTGGGCAGTATCATCCAATGGTTACCTCAAAAAGAGCTCTATGACGACAATGTTTATAATACATATATCACCAACGGCGTAGGTAAGGCAGTTTACTCATAGGGTGGCAAATGCCTATTGAGCAGAAATCTTTAGTAGATAGCATGGCGGGTGGGCAAGGTATATTTATAATGCCACTCTATTACGGATGAGCAGATTTGCTAGAAAAGGTTTATGGGTAATGGATGGACTTTCCTACACAGTCCCACTGAGGACTTGAATTCTGAGCACTGGAGTGTACAGCACTTTGGTGGAGGAGAGAGTGAAGGTAGAGGAGAAGGCCCAACTGCTTCAGGTGGATGCCTCCCTACTGTTAGTGGTGGTCACCCAAACATTTTCTCCTTGAGCATCTATGGTGCCCACTCTTCCTCCTGCAGGGCCCCATGACGCTTAAGGGGTACACTTAGGCAAGGGGTCTTGTTGGAGACAGTGACGTGCCCTGGGTCAGGGAGTGGGGCCCTAGAGGTTCCCTTTAGAAACTGTGCTTTACTGCTCCGCAGATTGGGGCACCCTGAGGAGCGCCCCCGCCTAACTGAGAAAGCACAGCCTTCATTGTCCCCGTGTTGCAGGGACACGTGTTGCAGTTTTATCAAACTGAACTGCGCTGTGGACATCTCTGCTAGGTAATTAGAGGGCAAAGGCCACGGGACATGTCTGAAATACACTCACCACCACTGTCTACTGAAACAACAAGAAATTATAAAGTGATGCAGTCTGATTTCTGTCCTCCAACTCAGGACAGAAAATTCAGCTGAACCCCCTCCCCCCCCACACACAGAGCGGACAAGTTGGTTTAAACTGTTTTCTCATGCCTACAGGCAAAGAACAACATGGCACAGGCTACACTGAGAGGGGGATGGGTCACTGATCGGCTCCTTCACACTCTGGTTTGCTTAGATCCGCGGTCCTAATTCCCTAGTTTCCGCAGCACCAGACGCGGAAATTGAACATCTACAAACTGCAAACCCTGCAAATTGTACAACCAGACTTAATATACCAGGAATAAAGACAAATCAAACTGATTTGAAAAGTAAATGTTTCTGAATATTAAGCTAATATAAAATATTACTAAACTTGCAAATGTATCTGTAAGTTCCTTTATAACAAAAGAATCATGGTACATTTTTTTCTTCCACGGTTTAACTTTTATCTTTTTCCTTGCTGACAAATCACTGCCATACCAACTTTTTAAATTTTACCATCTCCTTTTATTTTTTGGCCAGTGTCTTTTTTTGAGACATGCATACATTAAGGAATGAAACTGTACTTTTAATGATCTGTTTCAGATTAGTAAACTTTTCTGTTAACTTGAAAAAATCAGTATGTCTATCATGTTCATGTTCTGAAATAATGAAGTTGATTCTCAGAGGAATAGCAAAATTGTCCTCTTTAAAAGTTCCACACCCAATAAAATGCTTATTTTAAAAGCAAGCAATTGATCAAAAAAAGACATTATACCCATGGTGAGACTATACTTTATATTACTTTATGCTAAAATCTAACATTCTTACTATCTCGTGTTATACTTCACCTTTTATTATTTATTTTAATTCATTTTTATTGTTAGACTTATTGGGGTGACATCTGTTAGCAAGGACTACACAGGTTTCAGGCATACAGTTCTACAGTGCATTGTCAACTTGATGTATAATCAGTTCACCACCTAATGTGAGTTCTCTTTCCATCACCTTATATTTGGCTTCCCCCCTCCTCTCCCACCCCCTCTCACCTTTTATCCCTTCTACTCTCATCCCCTCCCTAACACAACCTCAGCTCAAGAAAGAAAAAAGAAAAATGCCCTGGCAACAAAGATCCTTTTGATAAATCGGCCTGGGGGCACAAAGTGGTCCAGGAAAATGTTAAGTCTTTTCAGCACTGGGTTTGCAGCAGTACGGTGGCAGGATCATTGTCTCCCAATCTGTCCTGGGCTGGTCACCTGGGAGCTGGGAAAATGACAGCCAGAACAGGGCTTCCCAAATTCTGGTTATATCTGTGTTTCTGTGGATAATTATTTCAATGAGTCCATAATGAAAATGGATGGACCTGGAGATCATCATGTTAAGCAAAGTAAGTCAGACAGGAAAAAAATATTGTATGACTTCACTCCTATGTGGATTATAAAACTGAAAGTAACAAAGAAAAAACAAAGAAATAAAAATCCATGGACACAATCAATAGTTTAATGTTTATTTGGGGACAAGTGGGGAGGGGATGGGAGAAGGGGGAGGGGATAGAAGAGGAGGGAGGGGGAGCTAAATATAAGGTGATGGAAAGAGAACTCACATTAGGTGGTGAACTGATTATACAACAAGGTGACAATGCACTGTAGACTTGTATGCCTGAAACCTATGTAATCCTTGCTAACAGATGTCACCCCAATAAGTCTAACAATAAAAAAAAGAAAGGAAGAAGAATCAGGACAATGTAGAAAATTTTTCATAAAGATTAACTTCACTCGATTAAAAAACTGTCTTTTCCTATGCTCTTCTTTCCGTGTGTGTGTGTGTGTGTGTGTGTGTGTGTGCGAGAGAGAGAGAGAGAGAGAGAGAGAGAGAGAGGTTCTCACTTTTAATGGTAATAGTTCTCTCCCTTTTATGGTAATAATAGATGACATAGTTTTCTTTCTTTCTTTTTTTTTTTTAATGTGGGTAGTTCCCTGGCTGGGAATCGAACCCAGGCCACACTACTGACAGCACCGAAGCCTTAGCCACTACACCACCAGGGAACTCCCTAGATGACATATTTTTCAAGTCCTTACTTGCTAGAACCAAAAGCTGGTGATCTTATGTTGGTCCACACCAATTTCACTGAAATGTTTTGGTGTGTGAAGTCCCAACATCTGAGACGCCGTGGATATTATTTCTGATGATCTGGAGGAAGGGCAGAGGTATTTACAGTCCTAGCATAGATCCTGTAACCATCCCCCACCCCATCTGTGATGTCCAGGGTTTTGAGACCTAAATGTTACTGACCTTGGTATTATCTTGATTAATGAAAGGCATTGTTTTCAGCTATTTAATCAGTGTGTGCCAATCAATTTATTTTCTAACTGAATCTCCTCATTGTATTTCCTTAAGCTTTGTCTTTTATCTTTTCCCACTTTAAAAACACTGGACTTTTGAATTTCAGTTTCCAAGATCAGCATGACTAAGTCACTGGTTTGTTAGTTTTAATGTTCCATACTTTTGGAGCACTCGATATTGACATGATCCAAAGTGGAGGTTCTTTTTAATCCAAAACAGGGTTCTAACGACTTTCCCTCTTTAGTATCACCATTCACCCTACCCTACAATCCAACCATGCCTGATTTCATAAACTAAAACAAAACAAAGCAATTGGAGCACCTGGGAGCCAACACTTTGTCTAAGTCAGGTACACCTTGGGTCTCAAACATCCAACTGTAAGGTGTGAACAACCTCCTTGGGTGGCCGGTGTATGTTCCCCCACATGTTTCCCACCCAACCTTCATTCATCCTGAAGGTCCCCAAACACCACCATGTCCCCCTTTCTTCCTCCAAGCATTTACTTTGCTGACAATGCCACCGTCAGCATTTTCAGTGCGTCCACACCCCGCTCACTCTAACCACTTTGCTGCACTTCTAACGCCTCCTCAGGACCTCAGAGCATCCATCCTTCCCTCCTCCCCTTAATAACAGGGGTGCCTACCTGTGCCAGGCATTACCAAAGGGCCTTCACACATGCCATTTCACTTATTTGTCACCAGAACTTTTTGAAATTGATACTATCATCTCTACTTTATGGATGAAATCCAGGAGAGTTAAGTAACTTGCCCAAGGTCACAGTTAAATAAACAGCTTTAATGACAGAGAATCGTAATAACTATGATACTGATACAGTTATGTCAATGGAGTAAAGTTGTGAAGCAAAATTTAACGAAGTAAAGAACAATTCGCTCGATCTAATAGCTCTGAAAAGCACTTAGAAGACTAAGTCACAATTTCCACATGAGTCCTAGGTCACTCCCTCTAATTAGAAACGTGGGCACTCATGCTGAAGATGAATAAAAACTATTTTTAATTCTATGCTTCTGTTTTAGTTTTGGGTATTCTATTTTCCGCAGCCATCTGTAGGACTTTTATTTCATGCAAGTTAGAGTGAATTGTGTGGTTTGGCCAGAGTACGGAGCCACCACTGAGCCCGGCTTCTGCAGAGGGTGGATTTCTGTTACTGAGGGGGTGCGGTGTGATAACACAGCCAGGTCTCCCACTGACGCCGGAGACCCATCGGCCTGTCAATCAAACGCAGAAGAGCTGAATTAGATGACTATGCTTCTTTCCAGCTTTGGCGTTTCAGTTCCAAACAGTAAATTTATAAATTTCTTTGGGGAAACCAGTCATGTGTAAGTCATTAAACGAAAATCTAGATTTTAAACTCCCATCTAGGGTCTGGGTTTCCTCTGCTTGCTTCTAGAAAGGCGTGCTCGCAAGGGCTCCAGCCGTAGCTCCCCTCTCTTCTCCGCCAGCAGTCCCGGGGGAGGCACTCCCATCCACTATCCCAGCTGCAACCCTCAGCTATGTATCTGCTGGGGGCCAAACTACCCTCTCTGCTCCTGAAACTCTCCCCTGACTTCCAGACCCACCTCTGTCTCCTCTTTCCTTATAAGACAACTCCATCTAAATGTCCCCAGAGCCCCAAACTCAACATGTCCCAAACTGAATTTGTTAGCTTTCCCATAAAAATCCCACTATCTCCTGTATCTCGGAGCTTGGCTTACACCACGGGCAGCACAGACATGTAGCTGGTGAATGTCAGATTCCTGCCTTTTCTTCACTGACCATCGCCGCTGCCTCATAATCTAAGAGTCAATACAGCCAGTGTACACACTGTCTAGGTGTCCCCAGATCTGTTCCCTTTCCTCTGCTTTGCTGCTGGCCAGATCTCTGCCTCTCTGGTGTTCACCAGGACCCCCAGAAAAGCCCTCTGGCGTGCTCCTCCACCACCCCAAGTGTGCGTGCCAGAGCACACTTCATGTCTGATGGACCAGGGCTGATGTAACATCCTTTGTTTCCTCCACTTGACAACAGGGATGTAATCAACATCAAATGCTCTAAATATGTTTGTATCAATTACATCCCTATTTTCAAGCAGATAAAACCAGGAAGACTACATAAACATAAGTGATGAAAATTTCTTATATCAGAAAGATATCACTCTACAATAGCTTACCAAAGTTGAAGAACCAATCACGTTCCTTCTATCCCAGCAGGAAAGACAGCCATCAAGGCTGAAAGAATTTGGTCATTGTAACAATTCAGTGCAAACAGGAGACGAGTACTAACATTTATTGAGCTCCTACTACCTTGCAGGTACTACGAGGGCTGTCCGGAAAAAAAAAATCCAGCCATAGATGCCTCTATCTTTCATATTACGTGGCTGGACTCTTGTTGGACAGCCCTTGTACATGTCAGGTATTTTATGTAGGTTACCTTAATTAATACAAGCCTGCGATGTAGAGATAATCCTCATTTAAAGAGTTAAGACTGAGTAATTTGTTTTATGTCTCCCAGTAAGCAATTGGTTCATCCAGGAGTCAAATGAGGTTCTGTCTAGTATCCCAAACCTATACAGTTGTCACCAACCCCTATCCCATCTCTCACCAAGAAAATGTGGAAGCTTCCAGAAGCAGTGAGTAGCTATAAGATTCATATACACAGTATAACTGCTTTAAGTTGAATTCAACCACAATATTTCCTTTTTTGTGGAAATTTCAAATTTCAAGGATATAAGACTTATATGCTAATGGAAAGAGGAACAGGGTAAAACTGAGAAACATTATTTGATGATAAGAAAATTCAAACTGGAAACATATCTCAGATTTCATAGAACCCTTCCATGTCCTGTATCTGAGGTCGGTAGTAACTTTTCCACCAAAAAATCCTCCAATTTTTTTTTTTTACAACTGGATAAGATACATGTATCAGCACCTATTTTATGGTTAGCACTGGGCAAGGTACTATAGGGACAAAGTAAAACAAAGACACGATACTCGTACCATCCTTACAAGTCAACTCTCAGCTCAGGGATGCCAAGATAAAGATGTAATAATTGATAAAGGCAGCAATTGTGCTATTCCATCATTATATTACATACAACCTCACCATATACTCAATCTAAGCAATAACACCTCTAACTACACCTCACCATATACTCAATCTAAGCAATAACAGCTCTAACTACAAAATAATTTAACATAGTAAAACAATGCAAATGCATAAATTACACCATAATAAAGGAGATTCTACATCATAAAGATCTGAAAACTAGTCCTTTCTAAACATAACATTTGAATATTAATTAGTAACCCATCTGAATAACTGAAGAGATTTACAGAGTTTATTCTCCAAAGCAGATATACTCCCTTGCATATTTTCTGGTGCTATTAACTCAACTATAAAACTCTTCATGAATGGAAGAGAAATATATTTTTGCACTTGTCCTTATTTTAATTATTAAATCCTGAATTAGTTAATATTGTGCATTTGTAAGGTTTTTTTTAATATTAGAAGCAACATTTTTTAATGGATGAAATCATCATGCAACAGTGAGTTCCCCATTACAAAAGTCGTACCACTTATAAACATTATTTTAACAGCACTTTACAAACGGAGTCAACTGTTAAACAAATGCAACTCTTTGATGTCATAATGAAGTCCATGAGAACAGAGACCACGTTTTTCTGCATTGGGGTAACAATTACTCTCTGCTCTTCATGTTTCTGCGCGAAGGAACTTCCCTTGAATAAAGACCCTGGTGGGTACATGCATCCCCTCACTTCTACCCCTGAGAGGCAGTGACTGTAGTGACTGGTGATATGAGAGAAAGATCAACTTAGAGAGGGTAAGTGACCAAAAGTTACACTGAAGGAACAAAGAACAATTAGGGTTTTTGTCTTATTCAAAAGCCTTAGTACTTTTGATATGTGGCCTTTCAGAGCCCCTAGTTTTATTTTTCTCTTTTTAAAAGTTTTGCTTTTCCTCCAAAAAGTGTTGCCTCCACTGCTCAATAAACCCCATTTTATAAGTGTGGTGGGCTTGTGATTTGTTTGTCAAGGGTGAAGTTTTAAAGAAAATATTTTGTTTAATTCTGTGAATCCCTCAGATTATCCAAAAGCATATTTCTGTCCTCTAGATTTCTCCAAAGGATCACCTTTTGAAAACTTTACAAACCATCAGTATTATCAACTGCAGTCTATTTTTGAGCAAAGCCTTTTGCTAAGCTACTAGCTTCATTTGATAACAGTAGTGATGAAAGTAAAGCACTGTAATAGTGTATCTGCCATTAATCTCTGAGCGCCAGGCTTCGCATCCATCAGAAGTCATTTATTGTGGAACCTGTCACAATGTAATGACTCATGCTAGTTGGAACTTGTACCTTCTCTTCAAGAGGGCTTTCGAACTAGTGAAAATCTTGTGAAACAGTAAATTAAGCAGAAAGTTTCTTTACTTTTCATTTTCCTTAATCTTGAACATGTTAATTTGGCATGTGTTAACTGCTCTGAAATGACATAATAGTGAAGATTTTGCAAGTTTATAATCTGATCCACAGGGACATATCAAATCACCTAAATAAAAGAGATTAGAATTTTGCTACTTGATTAAAGGAGACAAGTTAGCATATAGTTATATAGAATAAAGATGCCTTCCTATAAAAATTAATAAATATAATTTCTATATTTTCAAGTAAGGACCTCTTATAGCCTGCAAGCCAACAAATGTAACAAATCCTGCCAGTAACAAGTGGATTGCATTACAGAGTATCAAATCTTATGAAAACTCAATCATTAATGAACCTGAAAACTATTTAAATTAGTAAGGCATGCCTGAGATTTGAAACTACACAATTAATTTCTCCCCAGAGAAATGAAGGTAACAGAACACCCAATTTTTCATAGAGAAAAAGGTGTCTGTTTTATCAACAGGTGGATTTTTCTTTGCACTCTTTACAGGGTCACTGCACCCTGCTTTGTTTTAGACAAAGGACTCCGG
Source organism: Lyroderma lyra (assembly GCA_004026885.1). Taxonomy (NCBI): domain Eukaryota; kingdom Metazoa; phylum Chordata; class Mammalia; order Chiroptera; family Megadermatidae; genus Lyroderma; species Lyroderma lyra. The sequence continues at coordinate 176,323 of PVJL010000125.1, forward strand.
CTTTTTTCCAAGACCGCCCCATTCATGGAGTACATGCAGGCTGTTAGCTGTGGCATTTATGTCACTAGACAGAATCAACATGGTGGTGAAAAGTCACAACCCAAGATCCTATTTGTGCCACAAGTATTCTGAACCGATTATTTAAGACCTAGACATATGATCCCATTCATTTATCCTTAGTACGGTCTTTCTTTACAAAGACTGAAAAACAGAAACCACATAGATGAGTAAAATTAAAGCAGGCTTTAAATTCTTTAAAAGAATAAAGAAGTGTGGTCTGCAGCAAGACCAGGTACTGACTCCTGCTGTGTGGCCTTGTACTTTGTGAACTGTGATGGCTGAGCTGGTCAATCATCCAGTTTCAACCACATGCCTGTGGCCTGACCTCAAATAAAGCAAAGGTAGCTGGCAGAGTGCAGTGGACTATGCAGCGGCAGCAGCAGAAAGCATTTGTTATTGTTCGAGGTGCTTTTATTCTTTGTTTATCCATTTAAAGGCTTATAAATTTTTATGAACTCTTTGCAAGGTAAATACAACAGGGTGGCAATATGACAGACAGATGAGCTCTGTCCAAAAGGTAACTCACAAGCTTCCCATTTGTGACAGGAAGAACCAGGTCATCCACTCGGCTTCCCCCCGAGTGATCCACACAGCATTCGGAGATGCTGCCCTAACCTTTCCAGGGCACTAGGTTACTGTTTATGAATGTGATGAAACATTCTTTAACCACCCGAAAAAAAAAACCCTGGAGAAAATCCAAGTCACTGTATCACAGAGGACCAGAGTTAGGGCTTAGGGTTGAGCTCCTGTGTCTCTGTCACACGAGCATCTTGATGTATTTGTTTCACAAACCTCCCATCAACAGATCTTTGCATCTGTAAATACAGCTTCCCTTTCGAGCTTTAAGTTTCAACTGTCAAACCATTATTCAGCAGATAATTTTGAAGCAGTCAAACATTATGTTCAATTAATGAAAAACTACATACGATCAATATCAGGATATATACCGGCCAACTTCAAGGAATCTAAAATGAGCTAAACCTCCTGAGCAAGCAATTCCGACACTCTTTACAACCCCCTTTATATCTATTAAAAGACTTATCATAAATAAGAGACTTTAAAAAGTAATCAATGCCAAAATATTCTCTAGAAATGAATAAGTTTGCTTACCCAACATAAATGCACTTTAATATATCATTTATCCATCAATAGCTATTGTCACTGATGCCAGCAATCAAAAGAAATGTTGACTCTAAGCGGAATGACTAATATGGAGGGTTATCTCTTTTTTTAGAATACGCTTGAGATTCTATATGCAACATAAACATGTGTTAAGTTACCTCTAATATACACATGCACATATAGAAGAATGAATAAAAGCAGCTGTAAAACTTCTTAACATGTTATAGTCAGTAATTAAAGCAAATAGGAATGAAAACACTCTAGACTGCAGTCTTTTGGAGGCAGGAGCTCATAATCCCCAAAGATTCAGAAGCATTACCTCATTGCAGCCTTGAGACAAGCTGAGCATTCACTCTAGGTCTTACCCAGCATCCTCCGGTTCACACAAAGACAACAGAGGCGTGACCAATCACATTGTGGCTAGCAGGCACTGTTTCAAAGCCCTCTCCCAGTATTACCCATTGACATGCTTGCTGGCAGCCTGCTGAACTTGTCGTCATGGCAACACATCCCAGCTGCTCACCGAGGCTTGTTATATTACTTTTCCTTTTCACCACTCACTTAGCTAATTAAAAATTTAGGACCATGTTTTGCATGTTGGACGCAAACTGAAACAATGCAGGGTCCTCTTTTTCTTTTCTTTCCTTTCTTTTTTTTTCAATGGAGCTTTAAAAAATGCTGGGAAAAGCGATGTGAAGGACACTCCCATGAAGTCCCAATATAACCAATCAATAGAGAGACTGCATGTAGCTCCAGCCAGATGGCATTTGTCGCTAAACCTAATCCGCAGCAAAGCAAAACCAAACCATGAACATCGTTAAAGATGTTCTTCCTGTTTTGAAAAATGTAAGCGAGTCAGCATAGATAATTTATGTTGAAATATTCGCACTGTTCCTGGTCAAAATGTTCCTTAAATATTTTTATTTAATGTGATTCTGATTTAAAGCAGTTTTACCCATAATTCCACAATGCAAGCAGAGTAAATAAATAAATAAAGCACAGAGAAAAAGATCCAGTAAAAACTGCCAATGTAGCAAGTGCTAAAAGAGGCCAGAAAAAGCATATCTATGAAACTGCCTGCCATATGTTTTAGATTTGACCACCAAAATGGACCATGGCTGGGGCAGGACGGAAGCAGCAGCTCTGCAGTTTGAAAACCCACAGAAAGAAAATACCAGCTTTTGTTTACCAAAGCACAAAGAAATCAATTAAGTCTCCCAAACGGTTTCAGAGATGATGGCTACCTCACACACGTCACCTTTTAAAAAATTCCCCTTATAATCCTACTTATACCTATACCTGGAGTGGAAACCAAAGGCATTCTTAAGATTCTAAGGTAAATATTTCTGGGGTTTGTTTTTTGTTGTTTTTTTTTTCTCTCCAGCTTTCCACTTAACTTATTTCATAGAGTAGAAAGAAATTAAAAATTGAAACTACGTTCATTGTAAAAAAGGGTCGATAACAGACATCAAAGTCGTTTTGAAAATTCAAGTGTTACAGTTTATGGAAAAAAGTATGTACTCATTTTAATTAAATAAGAACACCAGGATATCAAACACAGGCTTGGCGAGGCAGCCTGGCTTCTGCTTACTCCAGGTAGGTACACTAATTTTTCTGTCTGAAGTCTTCCAGGACTGCCTGACTTGCAGCAGTCAGTCCTCACGCACGGTGTGGTGTAAACACATCATCAGCCTGGCAGGCCGTATTCTCTCCAGTATGCCCTGAATTCTCAGGTCTACCACCCAAAACCATTGAAAAGAAATCCTACCCCCGGAGATGATCAGAAGTAGAAATGTCAAACAAGCATGGAGAATTCTAATTTGCCTGAGAGGGAGATAGGAGGAATACCTGCCTGTAAAGTGAAGGAGGGAAGACAGACAGAGCTATTTTGGGCATTAAAGGTAAATAGTGTTTACTCTCTCCCTGTCTTCCCACTTCAAGTCACCAACAGATGGAACATCTATGATGAGCCTCTCAGTTAAACATGGTAGACTGTAAACAGTACCTCCCGACTCCCACTGAAATGACAGTGAGAGGAAGAAAAAAGAAGAGAATGAGAAAAAAGATGAAAGCAGATGAACCATCAAACAATTCGGGAAGCTGGAGAAACAGATGGATGAGAGGGAGCTGAATCAAGAGAGTGAAGAAAGTTTAAATATACATACATGAGGCAAAGCAAAGCACAGGTGGTGGTGTGGGTGTACCAATTCTGAAATAATTTGGTGTGTATGGTGAGATGGAGAAAATTAGTAAATATATTGTGGGAAAAGACATATACAAATGCACACTGGGGAAAACAGCAAGAGCCCTGTAGTATGAGTAGGAACTTTTGATTTCCTAGTTCTGTCCACCGAAAGTCTCTAGAAGCAATGCTACCCCGGTAGCAATCAGCCCACGTAGCATTCATGATCTTGGGTTCCAAGTACTATTCCCCATTAAAAGAAAAGGATTCCTTACAGAAATGATTGGTTCCAGGTCTGACTCAGGAAAGGGATAAGTGAACCAGGAACAACATTTTGTGCCAAAAAGCAACAAAAGGCTCAAAACCTGATGTGGACATCTCAAAAGATGCAGGGACCAGAGTAATGGCATTTCCATGGCCAAAGTCAGGAACAAATTGAGTGTCTAACAGCATGTACTCCAAATACTGTAACACACTGAATAAAAAAGAATCCATGAATCCTTTGGGATACAAAAACAAAAACAAAAAAACACAAAAAAGGAGAGTGTGCACAAAAGGATAGTGCTTGTTACACAAATAAATGCCAATTCATAACTTCAGAAAAAATTATAGAATTAGAATTTCCATTTGTAACCACCCTTGTAATGAAAGTGAATCAAGCAAGAATTACTAATACATGATAAAACCATAACGTAAAAGATGGTTGGAGAACAAGCTATTCATACAGTCTGAAAATATCAACAAGTGGATTACTTTTTAATTACAAAAGAAAAAAGATAATGGTACACCACCATAACCAAATGACCAAACTTAGCATCACCAAAAACTCAAAGAGTACCATGTGCCTCCTAAGGTTATGCACTGAAAAGAACACAACATAACCTATGGGGTAGTCCCCTCAACCCCCACAAAAAACGTTTAATCTAAATCTAATCATGAAGAAATAACCAAATAAGCTTCCAATTGAGGAATATTCTGCAAAACAACCAGCCTGTAATGTTTAAGAAGGTTACTACCATAAAAGACAAAAGGAAGCTGGAATTCCATTCTGGCTTCCAGGAGACTGAAGATACACAACCTGTGATGCTTGATTAGAGCTTAGAATTTACAGATAAGAGTTTCAAAAAAGCACAGGGCATTATTGGGATAATGGAAAAAAATTAAATATGAACTGTACCTTGGATACTAGCATTGTATCAATGTTCACCTTCCTGTATTTGGTCATTCTAGTTCGATTACATAAAAGAATATCCTTGTTGTTGGGAAGTGTACCCTGCAAGGTAAAGTGTCATGATTTGTACCTATGCTCAAATGGTACAGAAGATAGAGACATGGATGGATGGATGGAACAAAGGTGGCAAAAGGTTAACATTTAGTAAATCTAGGTGAACAGTGCTCATTTCATTTATTTTCTTATTTTTATGTTGTAAGAAATAAAAAGTTGTAGAGGGGAATAGAATCTGAAAAGTCTACAGAATGTAGGTATTGTTAAATGTGGGGACTCGAACAGACTAAAAGAGGACTGTTGTTTGGAAAACTTTGCAACGACAACGTAGGCACTCGGTCTCACTCCTTTAATATAGCTCTCAGCCTAGGCAAACAGCAGAAATCTTACTTTCTGGAGAGGTAAAACCAGGCAGCTTGTAAACTTGGGGAGCCCATGCATAGCTGAGGGAGATAATCAGATACTCAATAAAATGAGATTATGGAGAAAGTGCCATACCTCACTCAATTTCTAGAATGATGGCAGCCAACCTAGAGAATGGCAGACTTTTCTAGGGAAATTGAGTGGTGACAAGACCCACTGTTGCCCTTCCAACTCTCTCTGCAGCAAGGCCCAACAGAGAACAGACAAGCTCTATCCTCTGAACTTCTGAACAGCATTTAAGCACCTTTGGAGATCCAAACGAAACAAAAACTAGAAAAGGAACATTAAAGGAACTGAGACAAGGCAAAGAGCAGAGGAAACCTCCCCAAGACCCTAAAATTAATACTCCCAGGAAGCTACTGGAGATGTGGCCTAGCAAAATAAGGAAGTAAACCAAGGAATACAAAGACACAGAGCCTAGAAAGCGGTGGTTCCAACACAGGAGTGGTGAGAAGCAAACTCCCAGATAACAGCTGTTAGCCAGCCTAGAAAGCAATTAGTCCAGAGCTGGAGGGAGGGAGACAGGGCGCTCCCAAAGGAAATCCTCCAAGAAAACAGGGGAATGGGCTGATTATCTGACATGCTAGAACGCTTTGAAAAAATAAATACTGGTGGGGCTATGGCACATCTGATGGAGCATTTGGAGAAAAAAAAATTTCAAGACAGATACATAAAAAAAAATCTATGAAATTATAAAAATAAATAAGACAATTTTTAAGTCCAGGCAAAACAAATGTACTCACAGTACAAAACCTGGTCCTCTGAAAAAGAAAAGTTATACAGTCATCCTAACATGAACACTGATTACTGATTTATCTTTACATTCTTATATAACTGATTGGGAGGACAGGGTACGGAAAGTGAGCACATAAGGAAAGCTCAAGTTTCATTTGCCCTACCAGGAAAACAAAATATAAAATCCAAATTAATAAATCAAGATACAGCTCTACATTATTTAGCAACTGAATAAATACCAAAGAAACTACTAAAAGAGTCATATGGGATTCCCCCAGACAAGTGGGAATCAGAAATTGTGGAGGCTTGAGGATGACAGGCAACTGGTATTTGTCATTACACTACATTGGAGAAAGTGTGTGTGTGTGTGTGTGTGTGTGTACAGGCGCGCGTGAGCACGTGCACGTGCAAAGATGTGTACTTACTATAATAGTTGTATTATTTGACTTTTTAAACTATATACATAATTACCTATGTAAAAGTAAAAATTAAATTACAAAAACAAAACTATGATGACTAGCATAGGGTTGGGTAGGGCGGAAATCAATGGTTAGTCATACCTTTATTGACTACCTTCTATGGGCTCTGCACTTACTAGCTTGTGACTTTGGACAAGTTTTTAACTTAGTGTCTTAGTTTTCTCACCTATAAAATGGGTATTATAATAACACATACCTCACTAATAGCATGTGGCACAGAGAAAATGCTCAGTCAAGCAAACTATTACTCATTCTATTACGACTGGGGTCCTGGGCTTGCTACTGGGGAACACAGAAACAACAGACAGCTCCGCCTTCCAGGACCTCCAGGGAAGGAGGCAATAAATAGGGAATTACAGGGCAAGGCTGTAAAGGGGTAAAGGCATGTGGGGATAGAGATATATTCATGTCTCCACTTCCCCTCAGCACCTCTGCATGAAGGACCAGCATTTCCAAAGTAAATTTCAAAAATCACTAGTCCTAGAAAACACTTCTTTAAAAAAAAAATACTGTGGTCAAATCAGTCTGGGAAAGCACAACTTATACCTCCTTTGGGAGAGGTAGCACTCACATTAGCATATTTATGGCTCTAAGCTTCCTACACTAAAGAAAATGGTTGGACTTTGTTTAATCCAGTCTTTCCCAAACAAATCTGACCATGGAACTCTTTTTTATTCAAGAGGCCCCAGTGTCACAAAATTGGTCCTCCACTCATACGTTCTGGGAGCCATTGCCATAGATCTTAAAACTGTCAAGAGAGATAGAGAAACTTGTCACTCTGCTCCTCTCATTCCATAGCCTTTTAAATTCCCTTTTCATATACCCCAGTTATTTGAACAATTTTAAGTTTCCAAATTTTTAAAGCAGTGAAAACATTATTTAATGCAAACTCCAACTAAATTACTTTTGTGAAAAGGCATCTGTGTTGATGAGATCTGTGTATACTTTTGAAAATGATCATATAATTGATTTCAAATAATTCATAACCAAGAAAAGCTCCAATAAAGATTTTAGACCCAGGGTAAAATCAGCAATCGACTATTTACTCTTAGATTTAGAAGAAGAGCACTATGAATTATGGGTCATTTGTGAAATGGGATATGTTATGACTTTTAAAGTATAAAAGAGGTGTCCGGAACGTATCCAGCCATGTGAGTGCTCTTATTATATTGACAATGGCTGGATTTTTTCTGGACAGCCCTCGTATATCACGAACCCACATCTTAAGACCTCAGTTAAAACGCTTTTAAAAAAATGCAGCAAGTGGGTTCTGCAGCAGCTTTCCTGTTTCGAAACATGCACGACTTGGATTATTGCACATTCACTTGCTTCTCCTGCCTTTTGAGAAAACACATAAATAAAAACATCCTTTCAGTACTGAAGTTTTCTGAGAAAGAGGGGCTGGAAATCCAGTGTTGTTGATCTCACAGAAAACAAAACTGCTTTAATGTGTAAAAAGAAAAAGTTATCAGAGAAGCACTGAACAGTGAAAACAGTCAATCACCTACTTTTTAGAAATTGGATAAAAGACTGTCTTCTTCTAAATCATTGATGAAGAAAATCTGTGAAGAGGCAGCCATGGTGATTTCTTTTGCTCGTCTTGCTCCTTTTCCCTCACCTGTCAGTCCAGATCCTCCCTCCACACTGAAGGAAAAGTGACTTTCTAAAGTGCCTCGGTATGATCATATCACTCTCTTAAATAAAGCCTTGCAACGACTCCCCTCTGCTCTTGTGCCTAAAACTAAAAATGCTTTTGCACGCGTAGTAGGGTGCTCTATGCTATGCAGCCAGCGAACCTCTGTGGATGGCCATTCCCCACATCCTGTGCTCCCACAGACTTTCAGTTCCTGAAATCAGTCTTCTCTAGACTTTCCACACCCAGTCTCCTCTCTATCCGGCCTTCGTGATCTCTGGCACACTGGCCTTCCCAGCACTTTCTGCTTCCTGGCACTCCCTGCCCAAGTCCCCTTCTTTTATATTTTGTAACAGCCTGTGGAGTTTCCTTCATGTTTGATTCCGTGTCTCTCTCTCTCCCACTAAACTGTGGGTCCGTGAAACATCGTTGCTGGTTAGCAGGTAGCCTCTAATACATCCTCAGCACCAGGCCCACCGCCCGGCCTGCAGTGAGCCACCATAAAGGTGTGCAAAGTAGATGAGGGAATTCATTTTCAAGAGTCTTAATCTCCCTGGAGAAATGAAAACTAAAACAACTTCAGCTTTAGTTACCCATCCTATGAAATAGAAATGTAATTTAGTAAGTGTAGTGCAGTTAGCACATTAATCAAACATGATAAAAATGCTGTGCAATGGTGAGAAGAATGTGCCTAAAACAAAAATTTTATCATTTTAAATTCAATATCATTGGGAGACTTTAAACCCCTCAGAGGTACACTACATGAGAAAAGTGAGGAGAGGTGACATGGCCAGAAGTGGAACAGAAATACTAAATAAAATGAAAGCAGAAAATGTAAAGTATAATTTGGCTCAATTTCTAAGACCCTCAGCTGGAAACAACCAACAAGGAGAACTCAGTAAAGAAATATGACTTAACAATCATGTCAAGCTCATACATATATACTAACATCCAATCAAGCCCATTGACACAAATGGAAATATATATAGAGAGTAGTAAGGAGCCTACCATCCAAAACAATTGTTTTTACATACATTCTTGGGCATTTTTGAGCCTGAATATTCAAGAATTTAGATTTATGTAATATCTACTTGAAAAGCTGCATATCATAAAGTATAGGTGGGTATTGATGCAAACCTTTACATTATAAACCCATTTCTGATGCTCATTTTGTAATTTTTATGCTTTTAACATAAACCATTCAGTTTAAATATTTAAAAAAAGAAATATGACTTTAAAATACAAAACTCTGAAATGTATTAATAATAAATTGAAAAAGTATAGCAAGCCACAAATCCAAAATATAAGGACTACAATGGAAGTTTCTTGAAATTAAAGATAGAAGAGAACAGACGTAAAAATGATCATTTAAATTCCCATGCTTACAGAATTAATATTGTGATTCTTTTAAGACTTGCCCATTTGAGCATTTGTTTGGTAATTTGGTTCCTGAGTTTTTACAACTTGAGATAATTTCCGAAGCCCCCTCCTCTCCTTGTCGCTGGGTTTCTCCTTCCTCCCAGGTGCCTCCTCTGGGTGGTGGCTGTGAACACAGCTTCACCCAAGCTGTGACACCAATAACTTCAATTTCCCCATTAGGACATTGCAAAAATTATCAAAACCAAAATGCCACTGTTGCATGGAACTTTAGTTAGCAGATACCCTATCCTTTTCCTCATGGTCTCTGAGAATTAGCTTCTTACTTCCACCATGGATAAGCTGGGAGTGAGGAGAGGAAAAGAGCTAAGGTTTACTGAGCATTAGCAAAGTACCAGAGACGTGTATCCCATGTTCTCTCATTTAATAACAGCTGCCCAGCAATGGGCTGACCACATGGCCCATTTCAAATGAAACAGAAAACAACAGTCCTGTCCCGTTTCAAACGGCACGTGTGGTCGGCCTACTGACTCCTTGCATTTAGCCCAGTGAGACAAGGCCGACCACATGTACCATCTGAAACGGGACAGTACCGTTGTTTTCTGTCCTGTTGAAAATGGGATGTCTGATCAGCCTACCCAGTTAAGTTAGGTCTCATTACCTCAATTTTTAAAATAAAGTATTAATGTGCTGATAGCTTGTCCAGAGGCTACACAGTTCCTAGAGAAATAGCCCAATAGCACCTGGCTCCCTGCCTAATGATTATGTATTGAACTGACTAACTAACGTGGAACTAAACTAGAAAACACACAATCTGCCCATTTTGAAATGTTACACCTCAGTTTAAGGACAAATAATAAATGTACAACCTGAAAGCGGTCTATTTATCGGCTTCTATGGTTTGAAAGGGAATAAGGCCTCACACCCTTGTTAAAACATCAATCTCTACTTACCCTAAAATGTATGCTTGTTACAACAGAGCCTGGTTATAACAACTTAAGATAGCATAGAATCAAGTAAAATGCCAACTAATTAAAATACAATATGCCAGCTGCTAGAACATTAGTATGTACAAAGGTATTGGGACACACACGAGGGAACATTCAACTTTGCTTGGAGGAACTCTAAAATGTGTGACAGAGAAGGTGCCAACCAATCAGTCTTCAGGACAGAGTAAAGGTGTAAGGCATTTCAAGAAAAGAAAAGAGTGTATATAATAGAAAAACAGAGAGAGGCAACTATTACTTTATTTAATCCTAACAACAACCCAATGAGGTGGTACTATTATTATTCAGTTTTTACAGACTGGAAAACAGAAGCACAAAGAAATAATTAAAAATGTATCTAGTGGAATTCTGTGTATAACCAAGGAGCTGAGACAGCGGGGTATATTTTGGGATGTGTATTGCATGAGAAGAAAAGACAGGCCTGCCCCACTAACTACACAATTAGCATACCAGTAAATGCTGGCACCAAGAGTTAATTTAGTATTACCTACTAAATTCTTGCTATGTGCTTGGCACTTTTCACATGCTCTCACTTAATCCTTACAACAACAATATTCTCTGAAGTAGCTATTCTTACAATAGTTATTTTACAGTGAGGAAATTAAGACTAAGAAAAGATAAGAAATTTGCCTGAGGTCACACAACAAATAAATGCTAGCTGGATTCATGACTTGAAATCAAATTGGTCTGACTAGAAAGCCCATGATTTTAACCACTATACTCTCCTGCTATTTTATTAAACACCGAGGGGTCATTTGAAATGATTATAAAGTGTTTGTTACCTTGAAGTCAGCCAGTACCTCATACTTATTTGTTTTAGAACAAGACCAGTTATAGTTGGGAAACATTACTGCATTCGTACCAAAATCGTTTACCCTGAGTGCCCATTTACATAGAAAATATTTTAAACTGTTCCATTTAAAAAACTGTAGTCCTAAGGGAGCTATGCAGCTACACTCGAAATGTGTTATTCAGATTTAGAACATTAAGTGTTTCACGACTAAAGTTTTTTCAAGAGCTTAAAGAAATACATACTAAAAGGATGAGAAGATGGCTGCAGTTCCTAGCAAGGAAAGAGAAAATGGTATGTCCCAGCAAAACAAACCAAAGATAAAAGAATATATCGCTGAATGAGGACAAGAGATCACTTCTAAAGGCTTATATTAGTATCCTTTAGTCTCCAATAAAATGTTGTGCTTTGACTTCAGGGATGTAAAATAATTTGGCTGTACCATGTTACATGGTTTTCCTCAACCCTTTGCAACATTTACAATCCCCTAAGAAAATCGAACCGTTTTAGTTTTCACAAAACTTTTTTCTCCCAAGAAATGCAATGGGTTCCATTTTAAATGCAGGCATACTGGCCCACAATGCAACTTCTGAGCACTAGAACTAACTGAGCACAACTAATTTTTGTTCAAAATACAAATGCAACCTGAAAAAATAATCTATAAAATCTAAAGGACAAAAATTACTCATTGTTCTAAATAAATAAACCATTCTAATCGATAAATAATCAATAAGTCATGTTGCTCTTGCTTTCTAACCAGTAAGTGGCTAAATTATCACAGCTCTCTCCTGAGTTAAAATGAGCTCTGTCTTCTGTCTCCCCCACCTCCATCTCCCAAATTTTGCAAACAGGATCCTCCTGTGTTTTCCCTTTTTGCAAAGACAAAATTTTTAGATATTTAAAGAAGGTTTTAATTTAAAAATACAAAAGAATTACAAAAATAACAAACACATGTGCAGCCACCACCTCAAATTGGCTATTGTTGAAATTCTGTCATGATCTTTTCTATACAAGAAATGAAATCTTTCAGGTAAAGGCGATGCATTAATTGTCTCCATGCCCAGAGGAAATCATTCTCATGTTGTCAATCCTTACGACACATTTAAAACACTTTTCCATATGTGAATGTATGCACAAATAATACTTGATATTTATACATGCAAAATAAAAGATTTAACTAAATTGTATTATACTGTGTATTGTTCAATAACTGCATCTACTTCTCCGTTGATGTACCCAGTATCCAGTACAAGGTCTGCACACAGTAGATATTGGATAAATATTTGTTGAATGAATGAAAACTAGGTTTATAATAGGGCAGTTCATAATTTGCTGAGTAAACAAATTCTTCCCAACATTCTTTACTAGTAGACATCTTGGTATTCAAATACAAGTAGAGAATTTATACTCAAATGACTTTTTCACCCATTTTAAATGTATGCTCGAGGTGTTCAATACCACTAGTAATAATAAGGGAAATGCAGATCAAAACCACAATGAGATATCACCTTACATTTGTTAGAATGTTAAAGACAAAAGATAGCAAGTGTTGGTGATGATGTGGAGAGAAGAGAATCCTTGTGGACTCTTGGTGGGAATGCAGTATAGCCACTACAAAAAACAGTATGGAGGTTCCCTAAAACATTAAAAATAGAACTAACTACCTTCTTACCCAGCAATTCCACTTCTAAAGAAAATGAAAACACTAATAAGAAAAGGTATGTGCACCCTCACAGTTACTGCAGCATTATTCACAATAGCCAAGATATGGAAACAACCTAAATAAATGTCCAACAATGGATGAACACACATATACATATTTTATCCATTCATCTATTGCTGGAAATTTAGGTTGTCTCCATAATATCATATATTAATATATAATAATGTATTATATGTTATATATAACAATTTATATATAATGCAATATTATTCAACCATAAAAAATAAAATCTTGCCATTTGAAACAACATAGATGGACCTCGAGGGTACTGTGCTAAGTAAAATAAGTCATACAGAGAAAGACAAATACAGTATGCTCTTACTTATATGTAAAATCTTAAAACAAAACAAAAAAAAACATAAACCAAACCAGATAGAATAGATGGGTGGTTGCCAGACACAGAGGGGGGGGGGGGGTGCACAAAATGGGTGTAGTGGGTAAAAAGGTATAAACTTCCAGTTAGAACATAAGTCACAGGGCATAGTGACCATAGTTAACAATATTTTATTGCATATTTCAAAGTTGCTGAGAGTAAATCTTAAAAGTTCCAATCACAAGAAAAAAATTGTTGTAACTACATGGGGTGATAGATATTAACTAAACTTACTGTGGTGATCATTTTGTGATATATGCACATAGTGAATCATTGTTGTACACCTGGAACTAATGTAACGTTAATGTCCATTAAGCCTCAATAAAAAGAAAAACAATTTTTTAATTAAAAAAATAAATGAACATTCAATAAATACCTGGTGAGGAATGAGATAATATTAATGCAGTATTTGAGCATTCGCTAGACTTTGCAGGACTCATGTATCAGTACCACATGAACTATTCCAGTTGTGCACTGGTGCTTTAAGAAAGGCCTATTTCTGGGATGTGCAGGGGTAGGGCAGCTCCTGTCTTCATTATGTACAACCTGGCCAAGACACTTTGCAATAGGGATGAAGCAACAACTACTATTTTTTTTTCTGGTTTAGTATTGTCAACTATTCTGTGATGTATCTACAACTTCCTAGAGAGGTTTAGTTCCCTCTTCTCTCTTCTGTATACACGCTGTTAAGCGCATTTATGACACTGTAATGTAATTGTTGGATTTACACATCTGTCTTCTGCACACCAAACCATGAGTTTCTCAAGGGTAGACCTAATTTTAGATATCTTTGAATCCATAGCACTTAGCTCAATCAATGCTCAGTAGTAGCTACATTGGAGTGGATCTCTTAGATAGATTTTTAAAATATCATAAAACTCAAGAATGATTCGGGTAAAGGAGGGAGGGTGTTGTGAGTGGAGGGAGGGGGATCCAAATACATGGAGATGGAAAGAGAACTGATGCTGGGTGGTGAAAACATATAGATAATGTACTATAGAATTGGACACCTGGAACTTATATAATTTTACTAACCAATGTCACCCCAATAAATTTAATTTAAAAAAGAATGATTTTGTGCTTCTATTCCCCCTCATGTGTCTTAAATTCTTGGTCACTTTCTTCTCTATGTTTCTATTTTAAAAACATTTTTAATACAAAAAATTCCAAATATTCCAACGTCAAGAGGAGAGTATACTGAATACCTATGTTCTTATCACCCAGCTTTGATAACTGACTTATTTCATCTCTTATAGAAACTGAATCGGGAAATCATAGATGATGTATTACAGGTATGATATAGTCAAGGAAAACTACAAATTTGTATGCAAAGAAGAGCCCTTTGTCCTACATCAAAAAGGTGCTTTCAGTTAAAATATATTCTAGTTTTTTTTAAAATGACTCTCTGCTTTAGCTAAGTTTATCAATTGAGCAACCAACTACTGGTCCCGTTCATGGCCTGTCAACTTTGCAAACACAGGGTCATTGCCCCATAATATCCTGTACCAACAATTAATGCTAGTTAAGTAATTAAACATATTTAATATCGAAGGCTCACTGTTGTCTTCCAGATTAAACTTTCATCTGAAATAATGAGTCTTTGAATAATGAATCTCAGTTTCTTTTATACGTGATTCTGAGAGCCAACTGCAATCCAGAATTTTTCTAGAAGTTTTAACTACTGTCCAAATTGGATTTCAAAGCCCCATCAATTAGATGAACTGTAAAGTAATGCTTATCAAAATGCAAAGAAAGAAGCCTATTTCTTTATGACATGAGAATATGTGACTAGAATAGTAGTAATAACTAATATCAGGCCCATAACAATTGCTTTCAAAAGTTAACTGTCAAAAAAGAAATGTTTTTAAAAACCACATGATAGAGAAAAATCCTTACAATTTCATCTGTCTCTCCAATTCAAACCTGCACTACTGGCCTTACAGTTCTACAAAGGTCCTGAGTCTCATTTGTTTTCTCAAGTTGAAATAGTATTTGGCACATATTTTACAAATAAGAGCTTTCTTTTTCTCTTTTTGGAGTGTCTAAAAAGTCAATTTACAAATGTAAATTATGCAGTATCAATTATTTTTTAAGAAAAGGAGAAATATAATTGAAGGGAAGCTGACAGACCAGAGGTGTTTGTATGCAGGTTATAAAACTAAAAGAGGAAAGTGTTAAGTATTTCACAGATACACTCTCAGAAGAATCAGAAGCCTCTCGTGCATGGTATCCAGATCTAACAACCTGAAGTCTCATCTGATGGGGTGAGTCATGAGTGTTCTACAATCACCTAAGTTTTTTGTTGTTGTTGTTTTAAGCAAGAAGCTTTGCACATGTGTATATCATAAGTAGGTGAGAAAAGTGTTTTACAAATGTCTAAACTAAAATGAAATTAGCTGGATGATCAATCAATAGTAAATTGATTGTGCCTTTGTTGACATGTCTACTCCCAGTGTCAAAGTTTATTTAACTATTGGCTGCTGATCTGTTAACATCAAAATTACATCGATTGAGCCAAAATCAAAGAGTCCTCTGCTATTTACACATTAGGCAAGAAGGCTAATTACTTACTAGTCCTTGAGGGTTTTAAACACTTTTGATGTACTAAATACCCCTGAGGAATATACATATTAATATTATATTTTTTAATGGTTTGAAGACAGATCCTTCAATACATGTGCAATCTAATAACTGAAGAGAAGTAGGAGGTTTCCAGGCATGATGATGTGACAAATGTCAACAAGGTAATCATTATGTCTTTTTTCAGAGAGAAGTCTTGCATTCTCTCTCTAGCCAAAGTTTACAATAAAATATTCACAATCTATTGATTTATATTTCATCTCTGTGTTCCTTCTGGCGGAGCTCTTTAATGCATAATACATGAATTTAATAATATTAATTCCATCTACCATTTACTGATGACTTACTATGTGCCAGTCACTGTTTTAAGTACATCATATGGAGTCTGTCTTGCTTATCACCATAAGCTCAGTATATCAATAGGCACAGATCCCCAGTATTTGTGCTCATGAAGTATTTTTGAATCAATGAAAGAAATGAAGAGTAGGAGAATGAGAAGAATGGATAAGAATGAATATTATGAATAAATGCATACAAAGACTCCATTCATGTACTGAATCCACAGTTCAGTCTAGTCATCTCATAGAGTAATTAATTTACTTCATGAAAAGGTAAACTAAAATTGACCTAATATTTTTTGTTTTTTGTCTTTTTTTACTAACTCATCATCCCTTTCTAGGGCCTTATGTAAAAGAAACTAGATCACAACTTATTTCAGAAAAAGAGGCTGGTTAGCCACACCAGATCAAAAAAATACAGCAAGAAAAAGTCAGACATTTACAGTGCTGATTAGGAAGTAAATTTAGTCTAACCAAATTAGAAAACAATACTTGACCTCTGTCAGACATCATGCCAACAACCAGCTTAGGTTATCTTACAGTTTCAAATTAGACTGTGCTACATTCCTGGTGATGGCAACATCCCTGGGAAGCCAGTTTTCTGGTGGTTGCTGTGATGAAAAGCAGTCTAGCACAAAACTGTGCGGAGCTTGAAAAAGGGTATCCAACTCAATTCCCAGGTTTGAGAAGTTATACAGTGCCCAGCACATATACACACCTTCTTGTAACTGGAGTTATTTAAGAATAAAATAAAATATTTTTCAAATTGCTACTAAGTTTTTAGGATATCATTTAAATACTTATTTAGTCATATGGATCTAACTAATTAGTAAACAGAACGAGGTTTTTTGTTTTCTTTTGTTTTGTTTTGCCTTAGGAGTGCCATGAAAAACTTACTGAGGCATAAAATAGACCACAAAATCAAGGAACCAGTGGTTGATTTCAAGAGGCACCTTGATTTCAGAAATGATAAAAATGTGCATCTTCAAGTAAGGAAATACCATAATTATGATCTCCCCTGACACATCTATCATACTGTTCAGAATTTTCAGGAATATGACATCTCCTTATCATGTCATTTTGCATATGAGGAAGTTGAGAAGCAGAGCGATTAAGAAACATGCTTTAGGAGAACACTAAAACCTGAACTGCAACCCAAGACTGTCCACCCCAAAGTTGGCACTCTTCACTCTACCACAGCTCATAGCCCTCCAGCAACCACTACAGCACATTACATACAACACTCAAGAGATGCTCATTATAAAACACCTATTACCATCTGTGGTAGATTGAGTGGTGGCCCCTAAAAGCATATGTCTAAGTTCTAATGCCCAGAACCAACGAATGTGACCTTATTTAGAAAAAGGTCTTTGTACTATAGATGTGATTAAGTTAAGAATCTCGAGATGAGAAGATCATCCTGGATTAGCTGGGGGAGCCCTAAATCCAATGACAAGTGTCCTGGAAGAAACAGAAGAGGAGACGACACAGAGAAGAGAAGGAGGCCACGTGAAAACAGGCAGAGATTGGAGTGATGCAGCCACAAGCCTGGAGCCACCAGACACTGGAAGAGGCAGGAAGGATTCACCCTTGAGAGCCTTCGGACGGAGCAAGACCCAGATGACACCTTGGTTTTGGACTTCTGGCCTCCAGAACCACTAGAGAATAAACTTCTGTGGTTGTAAGGCTCCCAGTTTACGGTGCTTAGCTAGGGCAGTCTTAAGAAACTAATACACCATCTTCAGGTCCAAGCCACTGAATAATTAAGTTTGTTATAAATGATCTAAAAATTCATAGTATCTGGTTACATACTGATAGTGTTTGTAAATCCAAAATCTGAAAACTGTCTTCTACCAAGTATATAGCAAGAAGCTGACTCTTTTGATCAATTTCATCTTGTGGCTCTCATTTTAAAATTAATTCATTTAAAGAAAAAAATATTTATAATTAGTGGCCTATTAAAAGACTGATATTATACATTTTTTAATCAGAACTGATATAATGTAAGAACTGATGTTACAAATCGAAAGCTAGAATCTAAAATGCACTTCAAAACAATCATCCTAAAATTAGGCACAATGTTGTCTCCAAGGTATCAGTAAGTTATGGAAATGAAAGTTATCACATAGAGCAAATTTAAAGAGCAAATTCTGGGAATAAAATAGATTCTTACTGTAAACAAACTGATGGAAAAAAATAACTTGAAATAGAACTATCTACCTTATTTAACAAGAACAGAAAAAATGGTGGGGACCCTACATGTCACAGGAAAACTACATGGTACAGCATTCACTAAAAATTTCTAGAAAAAGAAATGCTCATATGATGGAATATAGACAATAATATTGTAATAACTATGTATGGTGTCAAGTGGGTACTGGACTTATTGTGGTGATCACTTTGTAAGTTATATAAATGTCTAACCACTATAATATTGATTATCAACTATAATTTAAAAAGTTCTTGAAGAATGTGCTAATAAACAAAATGGCTGCTTATTTATTTGCTCAACTGCAGATGAATTAATTGTAATGGTGCTTCTCAAATTACCAGTTACAAAGGATATTTTTGTAAAATATAAAAGTGAATTACTGGGGAGAGATTTCCAGTCAGAAGTAGGTAAACACTGTGCTAGCATCCTCTCATGAGCACATCGAAGTTACAAATAAACTAGAGAACAATCATCATGGAGAACTGCCTGAAGTCTAAATGACAAGAACTCCTACAACTAAGGACATACAGAAGAAGCCACGCTGAGGCTGGTAGGAGGGGTAGAAATGCTGAATGAGCTGGTACCACACCCAAGTATGGTGGTTAAAAATTGGGAGGGATATCTCAGCTGTGGAGGTCCCTCCTGAGGAGTGAGGGGGCCCAAGCCAACACCAGCCTCCCCAACCCAAGGTTCCAATGCCAGGGAGAGAAGTCCCCATAACTTCTGGCTGTGAAAACCAGCGAATACTGTAGCCAAGACAGAGAGCAGCTGCAGTCCCAGGCGCTCCTCTTAAAGGGTCTGTGCATGGACTTACTCACTGATGGATTCACTCACTCTGACTCAAGCACTGGGGCAGCAGCTCAAAAGGCACAGGGTAAGTATGAAGAGGAACTGAACTGTCTGTCTTCAGGGCAAGCCACTTCTAGTGACTTTTCCATGCAAATGGCCTGCTTTGGCTTGTGTTGCAGACTTTCCTAAAATTTCTCAAAGGTTCATAAACCCCGAAGAAGCAGCCTCGGTGTGCCCTATACCTCTTGCGGAGCAGCCCCAAGACTGGCACTAGCAGCACCAGCCTCACTTTGCAGCTTGGCCTCTCCCCAGGAACGTTCAAGCCCAGCACAGGTGATGGGCAGATTGATTTATAGCTCATTCCAGGTGTCCCCAGGCAGGGTACAGAAAAAGGCTGAACTTGGTGTGCATCAAGGCCCCTCTCAGGAGGACAAGGGGCAAGCACCCTCAATAGCTGCCTCTGTGGAAAACACACCCAAAGGGAAGACTAGACTGGCACCAGAGCCCTGCTAAAATGAATCCTACTCCAGAGAATCAGCCCCTGCACAACAGGACAGCCAGTCCACACAACCAATAAGCCCATGGGTCAATCTGTCCCACGGACACACAGACAACAACCAAGGCTCAACTATAATAGGAGGGCACACACAACCCACATAAGAGCGCCCAGCTCAGGTGACTCAAGAGCCACTGGGCCTTACAGGACACCTACTACAGGCCCACACCAAGACACATCATAATTAAAATGCCAAAGGTAAAAGACAAAAACAGAATCTTAAAAGCAGCAAGATAAAAGCAGTAAGTTACATACAAGGGAGCTCCCACAAAGCTCACAGCTGATTTTTTCAACAGAAAGTTTATAGGCTGGAAAGGATTGGCAAGAAATATTCCAAGTGATGAAAAGCAAGGATCTACAACCAAGATTACTCTACCCAGCAAAGCTATCATTTAGAATCAAAGGGCAGATAGAGAGCTTCCCAGATAAGAAAAAGCTAACAGAGTTCATCACCACCAAACCAATATTACAGGAATCTTAGAGACTTAAGATAACAAAAAAAAAGATTAAAAAAATATGAATAAGAAAATGACAATATCTATATCTACATATCTATCAATAATTATTTTCAATATAAATTAATTAAATGCTCCAATCAAAAGACAAGGGTAGCTGGATGGATTAGAAAACAAGACCCTTACATATGCTGCCTACAAGAAATTCACTTCAGATTGAAAGACACACACAGAAAAAAATAAAGGGATGGGGAAAGTATTTCATGAAAATAGAAACAAAATAGCCGGGGTAGCAATATTTACACCAGAAAAAATAGACTTTTAAATAAGGCTATGTGAAGAGACAAAGAAGGGCCCAGTAATCCAACTTCTGGGTATTCATCCAAAGAAACCCAAAACACTACTTCAAAGGGACATATACATCCATATGTTTACTGAAGCATTATTTACAATAGCCATGATGCAGAGGCAACCTGGGTGTCCATCAATGTATAATGGATACAGAAGAGGTGGTATGTTTATATACACACACACACACACACACACACACACAATGGAATGTTACTCAGCCTAAAAAAAACTGAAATCTTGTCATTTGCAAAAACATGGATGGACCTAGAGGGCATTGTGCTGAGTGGAGTTAAGTTAGACAGAGAAAGACAGATGCCATAGGATTTCACTTATATGTGGAACCTAAAGAACAAAGCAAACAAACAAAACAGGAACAAACACATAGGTATAGAGGAGATTTGGAGGGCTGCCAGATGGGGCAGGGATTGGGAGGATGGGGGACAAGGGGGAAGGGATTAAGTCCAAGTTGGTAGTTACAAAACAGTCCAGCATAGGGAATACAGTCACTAACATGGGAATAACTCTGTGTGTTGTCAGATGGGTACTACATTTAACAGGCCAGTCGCCTCATAAGTTATATAAATGTCTAATCACTATATTGTACATCTGAAACTAATATAATATCATACATCAACTGTAACTGAAAAATATAAAAAGTGATTTTGAAATGAATTACTGGGGGGAAAGGAAATGAAAGAGAAAAATCAAGGCTAAATTTTTTTTTATTTTTCCAAATTTTTATTATATGCAGGTATAAAATTATATTTCAATAAATATATTCAGACAAATAAAACACAGGAAAAAGAAAAGACAAATATTACACTGTTAATTTAAAGTGTGTTCACAGGTGATTAATTTAAGAAATGCTATTATACTCGTAATTCTTCATCTTTTTGTAATTGTAACGAAACATTTATGAAAGAGTATTCCCCATATTAAATGTCTATACACACACTCTGACTAAACTAAGTATATCAATAAAGTTTTTAATGTGAAAATGAGCTTGCTTCTTGCTTGTTAATTTATATACTAATCTAAACTGGATGGATGGCAATGTTACTTGCAGGGGACAATGCATATCTAAAATGTTTCTGTGTTTTGTGTTAGTAACAGTCACAGTAAAGAAATGAGTTTCACAAAAGGTGTGTTAATGGGAATGGAAGATTTTAAAGCAATTTTAGCAAGGTTGGCAATTTTTAAAAACTTTCACATGAAGTAAAGCCAGGGATGTTGTATTTTCAAAATTCACCTTTAATCTTTCATCAGTACTCAATGCCAACAATTTATCCAGTAAAGTTAGAGCTGAGTTTAATAATCTATTGACACAATAAATGGTCCCTAGATTCTTAGCCTTTTGGGGTACAGAAACTAATCTTGAAATGGGGCTTGTCATAAAGATGTCCTATTATCTATCTGCAGCTTATATCACACTGAATGCAATGAGACAATCCACTAATAACGTGCTTGGATGTTACTCAAACATCGAACTGCTATCAGCTTTTAGATGCCTACTCTCAATTTTTTTTTAGATATTTTAAAGCGCTTTATTAAAGCATGATTGACATACAAAAGGCTGCACATATGTAATATATACAACTTGACTTTGGAGAAAAGTACACCTGTGGAACAGCATGGTATCTATAATTAACAACACTGTACTGTAAACTTAAAAATTTCCCAAGAGGGTAGATCCTACGTAGTGTTCTTTTTACACATATATATTAATAAAATAACAACAAAGAGGACAGGAAGAAACTTTTGGAGGTGATGAATATTTATATATTTTTATAACTTTGATTTCAAGCCTATTAGGCAGGTAACTCACAAACAAAGGAGTAAAAAGTTATGTATATGGCAAGAGACAGGATTATGTTTCAGATGGTCTTTTTTTTTTTAATTTATTTTTATTGTTAGGCTTATTGGGGTGACATCTATTAGCAATGACTACATAGGTTTCAGGCATACAATTCTACACAATCAGATGGTCTTGATTCATACAATTTCTAGTTCTGCTTTCAAAAGAATACTCTTTCAGCTTTACTGAGATGTAGTTGACATGCCTCTCAGTTTCTGAATGTGAGTCCTTATGGGCCTGTCCACCACGCCCACTCCGAGCAGCTCTCAAACCATTGCTAACGTCCCTAAACAAGCACCACCACCTCAATAAAGGAAGGGGCTATGGCTTCCTGAGAGTTGGAAGGAAGGCAAGAAGATGGTCTTCCCTCTATTGGAAACTCTCTCCTTCAAGTCAGATGAAGAATTTACTACAACCTTTCAAGAAAGCTATGTCTAAATGGGGAACTGAAATTAACCAGGAGAATTCTGGATTAATATATGTGTATTTTAAATGACTGGTCTTTATCTTGGCTGAAGCATCATGTAAGTTAAACAGTTTAAATGTGTTTGAGATTTTCCCTGCATGTTACTAAGCTTTCTCTTAGGCAAGACATGACTCAGGGAAGAAAAAGTTTAATGAATGTTCATTTAAAAAAATGGAGAGTCCCCACGGTTCCCACCAGGGATACTTTAACTATATGTCAGACACCCATGCACCACTCCGAGTGCACAAAAATACATGCACAGGTCAACTGAAGAAACCATCATGATTATTTCCCTCCTTACTTACTTAAATTCTGTTAAAATTAGTAAGATAATGCCTTTGTAAAGAAAACTTGTAATACTTCATAATACACAAACGCATCAGTCCTCTGGCCATAACATTAGACCTCCAAATGTTTTAAAAATTGTTCATTCTTTCAAAACTTTTTCAATTGTTAGTTATAATGGAAATAGGTGATACAGCATTTACAAGACATATAAGTGGTTATAAGAGAGACTACTGCATGAAGTTATGGAATAAGACAAACTGTCATACAGCCCTCCATTGTTCATATCATGCCTCTAGGGTCAGAAGCAGGCTAGCAATTCTAAATATTAGGCTGCCACACACCTATATTTCTTCTTTAAATAAACTTATTCATAATTAAGGGTACTCAAAGTACTTAGTATCTCATAATCCAGTTTGGTTTTTTGTTTGGTTTTTTTTTTTTTTTTTTTTGCATTTGTGATCTTCAGACATGGTTCTGCTTACAGAATTGATGTATAATCACAATTTCAATGCTTTGGTCCAAATTTTCAATTTTTGAGTAACTTTCTTACACCAAACCAAACAAACAACAGCAAAAAAAAAAAAAACAAAAACAAAAACAAACAAACAAAAAACACCATAAGGCCTTACAATGAAGTAAAATAACTTATTACAAGAAAGTAAAAGAGTTTCTTCAATAAAATGATCCACTGTGGAAGGAAAAAATATACAAAACGCTTACAGGAGAAACATAAAGCCATCTGCATCAGTCACAGCCCTCCGGAGAAAGGAGAGCCCTGATAGAGCAATGTGAATGAAGAGAATCGAGTGGGCGTTTTAAGCCTGGATACAGGACAGATGAGAAAGGGTCCCAGAGACAGAGCTGAGGGACTCCAGCTAGAAGAACAGCCCTTGCCAAGGCCAGGAGAAAGACTGCAGGAGTACTTAAGTATAATTCCATTAGCAGGTAGTTACCCTTAGGGCAGGCTTCCCTGGGCCACATTGCAAGAAGAACTAACTGTCTGGGCTGGACATAAAATACACCAACACTAATGATAGCTGATGACCTAAAAAAAAAAAATCACAAAAAAATCTCATAATGTTTTAAGAAAGTCTACGAATTTGTGATGGGTTGCATTCAAAGTCATCCTGGGCCATGTGTTGGACAAGCTTGCCTAAGGGAGTTGGATTGGGGTGGTGAAGATTTCAGGTTTAAGTTTATTTACAAGTGGGTCTTTGAAATTCTGCAACAGAGTACTCCTTTTGTAATTTTTTAAAATAACCGTTTTTGTCCCAGGAATTTTTGAAGTGTAAATTTTTGAAATGCAGAGGGTTCTTTTCAATGAAAATTCAGGATGCTTCAGGGTACATAATGAACCATACACCAGGTTTCCTACCTTAAAAATTAAGAACCTAGAAAAAATTTCAGGGGGGTTCTCCTGTGGTGTATTGGCTAGGCTTTAGCGCTCTCAACGCCGCAACCTGGGTTCAAATCCCAGTCAGGGAACCACCAAAAAATAAAATAAAGTGAGAAAAAATTTCACCTAATTATTACTCTTACCACCCCCTCCTGGAAATGAAAACTCCGTCGTTATAAGTCTCTGTAAGAGAAAAGGGGAGCAGAAGAACCCAGCAGTTCTTCAGTGCATCCTGGGATAAAGGCACAGTCAGTTACTTTAATATATTATCCCATTAATTCCCATAACCACCCTGTAAATAAGGCAAAAGCAGTAGTGACGCAGGCAAAGAAAGAGACAGAGTTTAGAAAGATTTTTCTAGATCATACAGCCACCAAGTGCCAAGGCTAGGATTCAGTTTGGTTTGACTTCCCTGAGCTATCAAACTGCTCTGCCCTTCTTGTGTCCTTCCTCTGACCACTCATCCCATTTTGTCCCTCTCACCTCAATTTCCCTTCTGTTTTTTCTGGAACAGGGAGATATTATAATCCTTATATCCCTTATAATTCTCCGGAGAATGCTATATTCCAGGCCTAAGGGAAAGATAACCCTAAGTATAAACTTGCAATTGCTTCTTTGCATCTTTCTCTTCTCTCTCAGCAGGATGACACCAAGAAGAGACGTTTGGGACATCTGTGAGGCAATTCTGTTTGCCACAATGCTTGAGAGGGTGTCATTGTATCCAGTGGTTGAGGCTCTAGGGATGCTGGAGGTTCTGCAGTGCACGGGGCAGACCCCAGAATGCGTGTTCCTGCTTCCCAATGTCCTAATGAACATGCACTTCACGAAATATTTATTTGGAATTATTTGCACGTAGAACAGAATTCCATTCTACATAGTAACCACAAAACTGTTTTGCCCAGTTTTAATAAACACTGAATTTTCCAAGATTACAAGTGGACATGGAACAAACTTTGTTTTGTTGCAATGTTGCCTTGAGTTATTGTTCGTTTCAGAAAACTGTGTCACCGATGGCGATGGCGATTATTGTTGGAGCCACTCACGCAGCACGGCTGGATCAGCCTGCGTTTGCACTTGCGGTGATGCCCCAGGCCAGGTGCAGACATCTGACCACCGCGTATCTTCTCGTGAAGCCCTAGCATAGCATTCACATATTAAAATACACATTACTTTATTATAAATTACATTCTTCTTATTTCCCACTTATGTTACAATGAGGTAACACATTGACTTTTTGAAATTATGTGTGTAAAATTACATTTCTGGGTAGGAATAAGGACATTACCAAAATATCTGTTAAAGAAAAACAACAACAAAAAGGAGGTCTGTTGAGGGTCAGAGGGTTGAAAACTGCAGCTCTGAATCAAGGAGCTGTTGAATGAAAGAATCTGGGCACAGTATTTGTTGTAATGAACTCTGTCACTAATTTTGGTATAACAACGTATGTCAAAGGAGATAGAAATAAAAAATAGGTTATATGGATAAAAATGACAATATACTTAAATCAAAATGCTTGAGTAAGTCTTTTCCTGATTTAAGAGAACGAGGAGTGTGGTGAAGTGGGCAGTGCCTTCAGGAGTGCGGGGCAGAGATGGTTTAATTAAATACCACATTTGTATTTTAATCTTTAAAGGTTGACATCCATTTTGAATTTGTTACGTCCAGCTCTCTATTCTCTTCAGTTTAGTTTCCTCCTTTTATTCTCCCTTTGTCCATTTTCCCATTTATTTAATTTTTT